>JASDQU010302493.1:0-10775 GCA_032191745.1 Picea mariana | reverse complement strand
GAATGATGCTTATTTTGTACCTAGATTCTCTTGTTTTGTTCTCATCTCGTAAGCTGTGAAAATTCCATGTAGTTCATCCATGCTTATTGCGTCTAGATCTGCTCTTTCTTCTAGTGCCGAGATCTTAGGATCAAATCTCATTGGAAGAAATCTTAGTACCTTTTGAACAATTATAGTTTCATCAAATGTTTCTCACAATCTTATGATTACATTCACTGTTTCATCAACTAGTAAAAAGTAAGTTGCAATATTTTCATCTTCCTTCATATTTAGTTGTTCAAATTGACCTATGTAAGTTTGAAGATTTGTTGCCTTGACTTTTGAATCTCCTTCATAGATATTCTGAAGTTTGTCCCAAATTTCTTTAGCTGATTTTCAATGAATAACTTTGGCATATACTGAATCACAAAGACCATTCAAAAGTGCATTTGTGGCCTTTGAATTATTTAGACTGAGTTTCTTTCTTTTTTTATTTGTTGGTGGAACTGTTGGTTCTTTATATCCATTTTCGACTGATTTCCAAACCTCAAATCTCTGTGCTTGCACATATGTTTCCATCCTCCTGCTCCAGAATGCATAGTTATGTCCATCAAATTGTGGTATTCCATTTTTATACATATTGTTTCTATCCATGATCTACCTTTCAGTGGTTAAACTGATTTCTGAAGGAACCTTCTCTAATACCAATTGTTGTATTACTAAGAGGGGGGTGAATCAGTAATAGAGTAATTATAATCATTTTTAACCACAGTGTATAAATATTATTTGTCTTTATGATCAATTTACCAATATCATTCAATCATGTGCAAAAAAAATAAACCATGAACAATGAGTAATCACACACATACACAGTACACCAATATTTTACGTGGAAACCCAATGCAACAGAAAACCAAATAATGTTTTTTCTTATGTTTCTTTAAGAATTACATTCATTGGAGGCACCAACTTCCTTTGTTTTCCAGCTGCAACTGGAAGGAAGCTCTGACCCCCTATTTTCAGGCTACAACTTGAGGGAATCTCCAACTCCCCAATTCTCTTGCTACAACCAAAAGGAGGCTATAACCCCCTATGTTCTCCGGATACAACCAGAAGATGGCTACAATGTTGCATATCAAGTTGGGGAAGATTTAATTCACAACATTATGAGTATAATTCTTTGTTAAATGATGTTCTCTTCTTAAAATGCACTATGTATTTTTGTTGGGCATTTTCTTACTTAAGATGTATTATACATTTTTATTTGGCATTTTGTGAAAATGGATTAAAGTTTAACTAAAATATTTATATTTAAATTATTTTTATATTTAAAAACTTACTACTTCATTTTAATATAATTAAATTTGTTTTATTTGTTTATAAATGTGATCAAATTTTTTTTAAGATCTTTAAATCAATTTAAAATTTTTATGTTCCAATTGATTTCAATAAATATGAGCATTTTAGTTAGGGGGGGAATATCTAGCTTGCTATGCAGTATTCTACTAAGATCAATATTGAATGTTGGGGTGGGTGGATTATAGGTAGACCACATACTTATAATCCACCCACAACATTATTCAATTCAACCTATAATGCACCCACAACAAAATTCAATTCATATTCAATGTTGCTTAACATGTTAGATATGCTTCACAATAACTTCAATTCATATTCAATGCTGCATGTCAAGTTGGATATTGGTCGCCATTTTAATTAGCATTTCAACAACCTCTTTGTAAAACTAGTTGTAGATAAGTGTAAATAACATTCACTTCATATTCAATGCTGCATATCAAGTTAGATATTGGCCGCCATCTTAATTAGCATTTCCACAAACTCTTTGTAAAACTGGTTGTAGATAAGTGTAAATAACATTCAATTCATGTTTAATGTTGCATATCAAGTTGGATATTGGTCGCCATTTTAATTAGCATTTCGACAACCTCTTTGTAAAACTGGTTGTAGATAAGTGTGTGAAATGTTGTCATCAGCCTACGCTGAGAGAAGTTAGGTACCAAGGGTAGTGCTTGGCACATAATCTTCATTGGTAACGGATACTATTTTTATGGTTTTGTACATTCTGGCACTTTCCTTGCATATCTCCATAAGTTAAGGGATCACGACATCATGCATGACTCCACAAATGAAAAACATGTGTTAAATCAGTAAAGCAATCAGATCTTAACACACCTCAATCTATTCGACTCTACCTTGGTTTTGCTTTCCACTTTACTTTCATGTGATTTAATACGAACCAATCACATTGTGTATAGGTAGCAGGAGTAGAGACTCAAAATCGCATTTATATTCACTGTCTCCACTTCATACCTGTTACACACGTTACTTGTACTCTCACCTGCAAGACTTTGAATAATTTCAAAGCCATCTGGTCATTCTTTCTGTCTGTATCTATGAATAAATTATCGAAGAACGATAAGGCAAAGCAGCCCCCAAAAGACTCGTCGAAAAACCTCGCAGCATTGACAGTAGATAATAGCAGCACAGGTACTATTTGATCCCACTCAAAGAGATTATAAAGAAATTTAACTTTTTTCATGTAGAAATTCTTTCTCAAATTTAGGTCGTAATCTAAACGTTTTAATTTTTGGTTTGTTTTTTCGGCTATATTTATCTAAAATCTGTATAATCCGAATGTTCCAGAGATTTTTCAATACTTTGAATCCATTTCTACATTCAGAAATGCAATTTAAATAACATAAAATTGTGATTTCTTGCAGATTCATATCTCCAGATTTAGATTAAAAAAAAGCCAAAACTTTTAATAGTTAGACAACAAAACCTAAACACCAAATTGGTGTATGAGACCTCGTCTGCCCAGTGATTTGACAGGCAAAGTCTAGGAAGTATACATACCCTAGCCTACCCTACCTTTGGATTTGAACTTGTGACTTCTTATGAGAAACACATATTATGAACCATTAAGCCCACCCAAGCTCTCCAGTATAAAGGAAGAGCTGCTTATTTTAGCATTTGATTTATCAAAATCAAATTAAATCTTGTTCCCCTCTTAAACATGTCCTACTCCTTCACAATTAAAGAAAAAGAACTCACCTCTGTTTTCTTCTTTGAAATCTAAGATGTTGTAATTTGCTTCAACTTCTTCTTCTATTGTTTCTTCTTCCCTTGCATAAAGGTCTTGTACTTTGTCCCAAATATCTTTTGTTGATGCACATGATCCCACCTTGGATTTCACCGAATCTATCAANTCTTTGGTTTCTTCAAAGCATTGTATCCTAAAGCAACCGAGAACCAAACATTTGCACTAAGAGATTTCAAGTAATTTTATATTCTATTACTCCAATATTCAAAATTGATTCCATCAAATGGTAGAATCCCATTTGGAATGTTGTCTTCTATTTCTACTTAGGATCTTCCTTCCAGTGGTTAAATTGTTTTGAAGGCAATCTGCTCTGATACCAATTGTTGATACTGAGAGGGGGTGAATCAGTATCAAGTACAATTAAAAAAAAATTGACTTATACTTCAACCAGATTATATATTTAATTATATCCAATCAGCAATGAACACTAGTAGAAGAGTTACACCAATACACCAAAATACACCATGCACAATATATGAGAAATACTCAATAGTTATTGTTCAAGGGAAGTAATGACTTCCGAAGGTAGCTACATCTTCCAAACATAAAGGAAGGGATAAACCTCCAAAAGGAAGATACAATCATCCAATATCAAGAGAGGGTTGACCTCTCCATCCTTTCCCCTTCCTTCCAACCAATAATATATGAGATATAATACAACTTTACATTAAATTATCACCATCAACCAACCATCACATAGAACCTGATAATGCTTCTGAGACTTCTTCAACTTCTACAATTCTTCAATTCTTGGACTAATATGATCCTGTAGATAATATTACTTAATGTATTCTCTCGAATTTTCACTCCTTGAATCCTCTCAGAAAAGGAGTTATAGAGAAAATGGTAGACCTTATTCAATTGTGGTTTATTCAGGAGAGAGAACATGTACATCATGCACCACGCTCAATTTTTAACATCATATTTTGAAATTTTTACATAGGAAACTACAACTTGTACTCTTTCTAATTCAATTTGTCTCACTTCATTTGGATTATCTATGAAGACGTTATGATTGTTTTAGCCGGAACACCTATTTATGACTAGCTTCAAGACTAGTCAAAAACCCTATCTTCCACATAGTGTATCTCCAAAATTATAGCGAATAAAGAGCTGCAATTTTTAACACAGGTACCTAGATATGTCTTCTCAATACCATACCAATTTCACCATCTGAATCATTCTAGAAAAAAAATTATAGTGAAAATGGTAAGATGACATGTAAATAACATACCATAGAACACATCACTAAAAGACTTCATCCTCCCTTGAAATCCGACCTTCTTTACTTCACATTTCCTCTGAAATTTGACTTATATCTCCTTGTTCATTAAAAAAATTGTGTGTTTTGAAAAATGAATGTTTAATGAGATGTATTTATACCCTTTATGTCACTTCCTTTTAACATTAGGGTCGACCTGACACTTTCTTATTTTTTAATTATTTTCTTTAATTATCTTCAGGTCCAACCTGCACTTCCTTCTTCAATTCACTTTGTCATCTTAAAATTTTTATTTCTCTTCAACCATGAGGATCCACGTGGCATGCCACCTACCACCAAAAAAAACATGATGTATATTATCCATCCATGGGTGTTGTATCTGCATGTGCAATGTCCTTTATGTCCAAATACCTGCATCAATCTTGTGGTCCAAAACCAATGACTAGGGTTGACATCAATGACAACAACCAATCTTCCAACACATTCTAATGATTCTAGATGAGTCGTTGTTTCTAAAAGATACTGATCCATCTCTTTCCTTTCTCAATGTTAGAAACTTGTCTTCATCACCTATCATGTGCTTTTAGAAACAACTGTCAACATACCAACCACATTTATTATTCTTAGCTTGTAGAGCGAGTGTCCATTCTTCATTGTTATACTGATTCTTCTTTCTTATCCATGTTCTCTCTTGAGGTTCATGTATGTGATTGTTGTTATTCTGTTGTGATTCTCTAGGAGGGATTGTCATTCTACAATATTTGGCCATATGTCCAAATTTGTTGCACTTGTAGCATTCCACTTCAGTGCTCAATGATTCAAACCTGTTGTATCTTCTTCTTTGTGTTTCACTAGGCCTTCCTGGATAACCATTTTATGTATGACTTTCAAATTTTTTTATGTTCCTGCTATTATCTCTGCAATTTACAGCTTTATGTCCAAAATTATTGCATGCATAACATAAACCAAAACAGATAGTTTGATACATGGTAGTTGAAGATCTTCTAAAAGGAGTTACTCTTCTGAATATTTATTCTTCCCGAGGCCTATTTGTTTCTGACTGTCATTGATTTTGAAATCTGAATCTTCTCGGTGGAGGAGTGTCCCTGTGATCTTCCTTGTAGAACTTCCTATCCCCTCTGATTGTTTCTGTATTTCTTTTTGGATATGTTTTTTGATCTGTCGTTTTGGAGCTTGATCCCTTTTCTTTATGATTGTATCCAAGTCCAGACTTGTCATGATTAGGAATTTGACTGTTGATAATTTCATCCAAAACTTTTGAGTTGTTCTTCATATTTTTCTTTTGCAGATCCTTTCTCAATGTGACAATCTATGCTTCCAAATTTCCAATGATCATGTCTCTTTCTTCCAATTGTTCTGTGAGTGCTTCTTCAATTATTTTATCTTCTTCTATTTGAACCTTCAATTCTGTGATCATCTGCTCTAGTTCTTGAGTGTCTTCTTTCCTGTCTAGTTCTGCTTGGAGCTTCTTGTTTTTCTTCTTTTCTCTTTTTATAACTTCTATAACACTCAACATTTCTTCTGGGTAGTCAACTTCTGCCTCTTCATATTCATCTTCGGTGTCTTATTTATCGGAATCTTCTAATTCCATGAATATAACTCTTTCTGTCTCACTTTCACTGACTTCCTCTTCATCTAATACGGAGTTGTCTTCTTTGGTGAATTTTTTTTTATTAAGGACTTTATTTTTATATGTTTGTTTGTTATTTGAATCATCCTCATCATTTATTTTCTTTTTCTTATGAGGACACTTGTTATCAAAATGACCAATACCATCACAATTAAAACAAATCAATGGAATCTGACCTTTATATCTGTCGTCAGTTCCCTTTTTCAATGCTCTGAAGAAGTTGCCTACTTCTTCATCGTCCTCTGAGATGTCACTATTGATGATATCTTCTTTAGACTTTTTCTTTCCCTTTTGCTTTGACTTCTTCGATGTTATGAATGTTGCTTCTTTTGTACCTAGATTCTTTTGTTTTGTTCTTATCTCGTAAGCTATGAAAATTCCATGTAGTTCATCCATGCTTATTGTGTCTAGATCTGTTCTTTCTTCTAGTGCTGAGATCTTAGGATCAAATCTCATTGGAAGAAATCTTAGTACCTTTTGAACAATTATAGTTTCATCAAATGTTTCTCACAATCTTATGATCGCATTCACTGTTTCATCAACTCGTAAGAAGTAAGTTGCAATATTCTCATCTTCCTTCATATTTAGTTGTTCAAATTGACCTATGTAAGTTTGAAGATTTGTTGCCTTGAATTTTGAATCTCCTTCATAGATATTCTGAAGTTTGTCCCAAATTTCTTTAGCTGATTTTCAATGCATAACTTTGGCATATACCGAATCACAAAGACCATTCAAAAGTGCATTTGTAGCCTTTGAATTATTTAGACTGAGTTTCTTTCTTTTTTTATTTGTTGGTGGAACTGTTGGTTCTTTATATCCATCTACAACTGATTTCCAAACCTCAAATCCCTGTGCTTGTACATATGTTTCCATCCTTCTGCTCCAGAATGCACAATTATGTCCATGAAACTGTGGTATTCCATTTTTATATATATTGTTTCTCTCCATGATCTACCTTTCAATGGTTAAAATGATTTCTGAAGGAACCCTCACTAATACCAATTGTTGTATTACTAAGAGGGGGGTGAATCGGTAGTAGAGAAATTACAATCATTTTTAACCACAGTGTATAAATCTTTACGTAGGAGAAAACCAAATAATGTTTTTGCTTATGTGTCTTTAAGAATTACATTCATTGGAAGCACCAACTTCCTTTGTTTTCCAGCTGCGACTGGAAGGAGGCTCTGACCCCCTATTTTCAGGCTACAACCCGAGGGAAACTCCAACTCCCCAATTCTCTTGCTACAACCAGAAGGAGGCTACAACCCCCTATGTTCTCCGGATACAACCGAAAGATGGATACAATGTTGCATATCAAGTTGGGGAAGATTTAATGCACAACATTATGATTATAATTCTTTGTTAAATGATGTTCTCTTCTTAAAATGCACTATGTATTTTTATTGGGCATTTTCTTACTTAGGATGTATTATACATTTTTATTTGGCATTTTGTGAAAACGGATTAAAGTTTAACTAAAATATTTATATTTAAATGATTTTTTATTTTTAAAAACTTACTACTTCATTTTAATATAATTAAATTTGATTTATCTGTTTATAATTGTGATCTAAATTGTTTTAAGATCTTTAAATCAATTTAAAATTTTTATGTTCCAATTGATTTCAATAAATATGAGCATTTTAGTTAGGGGAGGAATATCTAGCTTGCTATGCAGTATTCTACTAAGAGCAATATTGAATGTTGGGGTGGGTGGATTATAGGTAGACCACATACTTATAATCCACCCACAACAGTATTCAATTCAACCTATAATGCACCCACAACAACATTCAATTCAGATTCAATGTTGCATAACATGTTAGATATGCTTCACAATAACTTCAACTCATATTCAATGCTGCATGTCAAGTTGGATATTGGCCACCATTTTAATTAGCATTTCAAGAACCTCTTTGTAAAACTAGTTGTAGATAAGTGTAAATAACATTCAATTCATATTCAGTACTGCATATCAAGTTGGATATTGGCCGCCATATTAATTAGCAATTCCACAACCTCTTTGTAAAACTGGTTGTAGATAAGTGTAGATAACATTCAATTCATATTCAATGTTGCATATCAAATTGGATATTGTTCGCCATTTTAATTAGCATTTCGACAACCTCTTTGTAAAACTGGTTGTAGATAAGTGTGTGAAATGCTGTCATCACCCTACACCGAGAGAAGTTAGGTACCAAGGGTAGTGCTTGGCACGTAATCTTTGTTGGTAACAGATACTATTTTTCTGGTTTTGTACATTCTGGCACTTTCCTCGCATATCTCCATAAGTTAATGGATCACGGCACCATGCATGACTCCACAAATGAAAAACATGTGTTAAATCAGTAAAGCAATCAGATCTTAACACACCTCAATCTATTCGACTCTGCCTTGGTTTTTCTTTTCACTTTACTTTCACGTGATTTAATACGAACCAATCAAATCCCGTATAGGTAGCAGGAGCAGAGACTCAAAATAGCATTTATATTCATTGTCTTCGCTTCATACCTGTTACACACGTTACTTGTACTCTCACCTGCAAGACTTTGAATAATTTCAAAGCCATCTGGTCATTCTTTCTGTCTGTATCTATGAATAAATTATCAGAGAACGATAAGGCAAAGCATCCCCCGAAAGACTCATCAGAAAACCTTGCAGCATCAACAGGAGAAAATAGCACCACAAGTACTGTTCGATTCCATTCAAAGAGATTATGAAGAAATTTAACTTTTTTCATGTAGAAATTCTTTCTCAAATTTAGGTTGTAATCTAAACGTTTTAATTTTTGGTTTTTTTTTCAGCTATATTTATCTGAAATCTGTATAATCCGAATGTTCAAGAGATTTTTCAATACTTTGAATCCATTTATGCATTTAGAAATGCAATTTAAATAACATTAAATCTTGATTTCTTGCGGATTCATATCTCCAGATTTAGATTAAAAAAAAGCCAAAACTTTGAATAGTTAGACAACGAAGCCTAAACACCAAATTGGTGTATGAGACCTCCTCTGCCCAACGATTTGACAGGAAAAGTTTAGGAAATATTCCAACCCTAGCCTACCCTACCTTTGGATTTGAACTTGTGACTTCTTATGAGAAACACATATTCTTAACCATTAAGCCCACTCAAGCTCTCCAATATAAAGGAAGAACTGCTTATTTTAGCATTTTATTTATCAAAATCAAATTATATAGTGTTCCCCTCTTCAACATGTCCTACTCCTTCACAATTAAAGAAAAAGAACTCACCTCTATTTTCTTCTTTGAAATCTGAGATGTTGTAATTTGCTTCAGCTTCTTCTTCTATTGTTTCTTCTTCCCTTGCATAAATGTGTTGTAGCTTGTCCCAAAGATCTTTTATTGATGCACATGATCCCACCTTGGATTTCACTGAATCTGACAATCCATCCAAGATGGTATCTATTGTCAATTTGATGTTTCTTCTTGATTCATTCTGAGCTGCAGTCTTTGGTTTCTTCAAAGCATTGTATCCTAAAGCAACTGAGAACCAAATATTTGCACTAAGAGATTTAAAGTAAGTTTCTATTATATTACTCCAGTGTCAAAATTGATTCCATCAAATGGTGGAATCACATTTGGAATGTTGTCTTCCATTTCTACTTAGGATCTTCCTTTCAATGGTTAAATTGTTTTGAAGGCAATTTGCTCTGATACCAATTGTTGATACTGAGAGGGGGGTGAATCAGTATCAAGTACAATTAAAAAAAAAAAATCAACTTATACTTCAACCAGATTATATATTCAATTATATCCAAAGAGAAATGAACAATAGTAGAAGAGTTGTGTAAAGAAAGCTTGAGATTGAGATAGTAGAAGAGTTATGTAAAAAAAGCTTGAGATTGAGATATTGTTGTGTTGTGGGGGCGATGCAAGAAAAGGCCATAATGATGGTGGTGAGCAGAATAAGTGGGACTCCCTCATCGATGCCTTCTATGCCTTCAACTCCGATCAGTTCCTCGTCATCACCTGTACCCATCGTCAGCAGAACGCAATTTGCTCAGACGATGAAAAGTGGTAAGAGGAGCTGTAACTAAAGAGTGAAAGACATTCTAATTTGCCAATAAATGGAAAACATATATTTGACACCAGTTTGCAATTGTTGTTGCAGTGGCACTTCCAACGACTCCAAAATTTTCTATTCAACGGTTTTTGGAGAAGAGAAATGAGAGACTTCACGGAAGAAAGGATCCTTACTCTCCCCGCTGCAAAACTGATTGATGTTTCGCCTCCATGTCGTCCTATCAAAATAATCAAATACCATTTGTCATGTTGTTACATGCTATCAGTTGCTAACAGAAAAGACTCAACCTTATTTGGGGTTTTCTGTAGAATTTTTAATGGATTGTTAAAGTTACAAGTTTTGATGTAATTTTTTTTTATTTACTTCAGGTTGTAAATATTTAATTGAAAGCAACCTTGATTTGATTTATTTAGGGATGATTTTAAGAATGAAAATTTATTTTTAAATGTAGAAATTTTGGTTAATCTTACCAATCCTTCTTGTTTTAACTATAAAATGTTTGACCCTATTTATGTAAAAATATTCAATTTTTTAAAGATTTTATATAGTTTGTATAAAAAATAATTTATCCTGTAGAATTTGTGGGAATCATTTTTAGAATAGCCATTCTTGTTTGGAAAAAAGTAAGGAAATAGCACATGAACAAAATTTAGCTCCTAAAATCATCCTTCTAATCATTTTAAAAAAATCTTTCTATTTCTTAGATAACATATCAAATTTCCCAATTCAAATGAAATGGGTTTAAAAATTTA
>JASDQU010302491.1:2717-13796 GCA_032191745.1 Picea mariana | reverse complement strand
ATATAGTATCAGCAGAGGGAGTAAGGATCGACCCTAGCAGGGTAGAAGCACTTCAGACCCTGTCACTTCCCAGATCTAATAAAGAAGTTCAGACCTTTCTGGGAAAGATAAATTTTCTGAGAAGATTTGTCTCAAATTTTGCTGAGTTGGTGAGGCACATCACAGCCATGCTCAGGAAGGGAAATGAAATAAAATGGACTACCGAACCTAGGGAATCTTTTGTCCAAATAAAGAAAGCGTTGACTGAGGCACCTGTGCTAATCAGTCCTGATTATGCTAAAGATTTCTTGATTTTTTCTTTTGCTTCCTGTGATACAATAGCAGCAGTTTTATTGCAGAAAAACGAGCAAGGGCGAGAGCAGCCTACTGCCTTCTACAACAAGGCATTGAGAGATTCATAACTCTGGTACGAAGCCATGGAAAAGCAGGCCTATGCCCTGGTGAAAGCTCTCAAAGCTTTCAGAGTCTATGTCTTGCACTCAAAAATCACGGCATATGTTCCTTCGGCCTCTGTGAAGGACATTCTTATACAGCCAGACATAGACGGAAGAAGAGGTAAGTGGATTGCCAAGATCCTAGAGTTTGACCTGGAGATCAAGCCCACCAAGTTGATAAAGGGGCAGGGTTTAGCCAAACTGCTAGCTGAATCCAATTGCAGAGCCTTGGGGATTAGCTTCATCAATGAGCAAGCCAAATCATCCAGTAAGAATTCTCAAAGTGCCACATCCCTAGCAGCTTGTCCCTGGTACAAAGATATCCTGTATTTTCTGCAAGAATTGAGGCCTCCTGATGGAATGGAAAAAGGCAAGGCGAGAGCTTTAAAGCTCAAGGCAGTCAGATATTGCCTCATTGACCAAACTTTGTATTGGAAGGACCCTTTAGGGGTGTTTTTAAGGTGCCCGGACCCACAAGAAGCCCAAAAAGTTACGTTTGATTTCCACAGTGGCCTTTGTGGGGGTGATCATTTCTGGAAGGCCACAGTCCATAAGATCCTCCAAGCTGGGTATTACTGGCCCACTTTATTCCCAGATGTCTGCAGAGAAATCAGAGCTTGCATCAAATGCCAGAAGTTCTCAGGAAAGCAGCAGCTCAAATCTCTGCCATTAAAGCCTGTAGTAGTCTCAGCACCCTTCCAGCAGTGGGGATTGGACTTCATCGGGGAAATTCATCCTCCCTCAAGTGGCCAGCACAGATGGAGTCTGACTGAAACTGACTATTTCACCAAGTGGATAGAAGCGATTCCCACCAGAAGCACTTCCCACAAAGTGATTATCAGTTTCCTAGGAGACATCATAGCCCGTTTTGGTTGCCCCAACAGAATTGTCACTGACAACGCCACTCCCTTCAGGTTTGAGCCTTTGGTCAAGTTTTGTGAGAAATTTGAGATTTCACTGATTCACTCTACCCCCTATTATCCTCAAGGAAACGGACTGGCGGAATCTTCCAACAAAACCCTGATAAAGATCATCAAAAGATTGTTAGAGGATAACAAAAGAGCCTGGGATTCAAAGTTGAAGTTTTCTCTATGGGCCGATCATGTCACAACGAAGAATTCTCTGAGCACTTCGCCATTTCAACTAGTCTACGGAGCAGAGGCAGTTTTCCCTACTCAGCTCGCCTTACCTATGGCGAAGTTCTTTCAATACTACGAGGGAGAACCAGATCATATGATCAGAAGAATTCATCAGATAGTGGAAGTGCAGCAGATCAGAGAACAAGTGAGAGGTGCGGCTTATAGTCATTAGCAGACGATCAAACAAGGTTTTGACAGAAAGGTCAGGAAGAAGGAGTTCGAGATCGGGGACTTGGTATTTAAGTGGGATGCACCTAGACAGGATAAAGGCAAGCACAACAAGTTCGACGCCCTCTGGATCGGTCCCTTTAAAATCTATGAGATTTTCTCCAACAACACATATGGGTTGTAGGATCTGAAGGGTGAAGAGGTTTTCAACAGCCCAGTGAATGGGCATTTTCTGAAAAAATGTTTTATTTAAGCCTTAAACGGCTCCTCTGTTTGTAAATATTGTCTTTTAGTTCTTTGTTTAGTTTCTTTTTGCATGTTTTCGGCCTAATAAATGACTCCATAGCCCAACAGAAAGGCGACTGGAGCTGCAGAAGGAGTTCTTAGAGCATCACAGGGACAACTCTATCCCCCATGGAGCCTAATGTTAGCAACATTTCTTGTCAGGAGGTGCAAGAGTATTCAGGATTGCAAATGGCGCGAGGAGCGCTGAGCGTAGCTCACAGGANTTCGGGCTTAAATCAAGTGAGCGGGCACTTCATTCTTCTACAGTAAAAATTCATCAACAGAGCGGAGAAGCAATTGATCGGTAATTGCAGTCAGCCGAGTCACACCAAGTATAGCGCAAAGGTTGTTAAAGAGGTGAACAGTGTCAGCCGTCGGATCGACAGAAGAACAGATCTGGACTATTGGTTCGGGAGCGGACGCTTGTCACGAGATTACCCACATCGGGAACTCGAGCATCGGAGGTTGGGAGAATAAGTCTTTCGACTTCACGACCGGCGAAGTGGCGAGAAGATCAGAACCATCCATTGAAGAGGACGCGTGTCCGAGATCGGTGATCTCGCGAACTCGGGAGTTCGCAGGGAAAGGACCCAAGTATTGGGTGTCTCAAGTCGCGAGGAAGCAAGAAGCGAGAAGGTGAATAACCGTTGGATCTAGATCGAGGAGAGCCGTTGGATCCGCACATGGGATCGCGTATCGGGGCCTTGCAAGAAAAGGCTCAAGAATTTGGCGACGAGGATCGTGAGTTTGCGAGGTTGCGAGGTTTCGACCGTTGGAGGACAGGTGGCCATAACAAAGCGGTGAAGTGGAATACAGGTGGCAGAGATCGGTGATCTTGCGAACTCGGGAGTTCGCAGGGTGAATGCCCAAGTATTTGGTGTTAAAAGTCGCAAGATGCGAAGTGCCGAGAAAGTCTCGGACCCGGGCCCATAAAGGTATCGGGTGAGTTCGAAGCCGTCAGATCTCTGAGGGACACGTGGTGCACGATTGGGCTCCATCGCCTCCTCGCCTCTCGCAACTTTAAAGAAGAAAGACTAGCTCCTCCCAGCCGCGAGACACGAGAAGATCTCGGTCGTCCATCCAGAGGGGACACCTGGCAGCAAGTAGAGCCATCTCGGCGCCTCGCTCATCGCAGTTCCAACGCGCAGAAAACAACTCCATTATACCCCGATACGCGAAGTGCCGAGAGAATCTCAGGCCCGGGCCCACGACATCGCCGGGAGAAGTAATAACCGTCAGATCTAAAAGGACACGTGGTGCTAGATTAAGCCTTCTCGGCATATTGCTCATCACGATTTCAATCAGCGAAGGTTAGCCCTTTCATATTCAGAATGCGCCGAAAGCATATGGTCACAGCCCATAGTCACTTGAGGAAAGGAAAGAGCTGCATAAAGAAGGCCCAAAGCGCTGAGTTCAGTTGAGAAGATCATCACAACCTCCAGGTGTCATCGGACCCGACCTTAACACTATTTCTAAGTATTGAAGTAAATGACGGCAGGCGCGGGTGGTTGAGACTTCCTCTCATTCATTAAGTGAGGGAATGGAGGTTCTGGCAAGCCGTCTGCCCAAGGAGGTCCTGTGTATCATTTTCCTCAAGGGAGCCATGCCGAAGTCTTCAGCTCGACAGAGAAGTTTGTACACGCTATCTGAACACTTATTAGCTCAACTACCCTCCTTACAGGAGCCATGCGTAGTTAAGATAGCACTTAAAGAAAGATATCAGTACGAGTTTGACTGAAGAGACAACCAAGCCTTGGATGACTGGGCACGCCTCTGTCAGGTGAAGTTTCCTGAGTATATAGACTCAGTTTTTGTATTTTTGTAAGCATCGATGGTTGAGCAGAGCTCCCGGTTGTAAAGCTTTAATGAAGCACTGATACTCTGATTATGTATAGACTTCTGAGACTTCTTGCCTTATGAATGCCAGTTTCTTTTACATCTTTGTTATACTATGTTAGAACAACTCGGAATTGGAGGATCCAGTCGAGTTGTAGCTGTTATAGGATGATGTTTTAATGGATCACTCTAGCAGTTACGATGTTTCCAATCAGTTCTTGTGATTTTCTTAACGCTGAGTGACTTGGAATTGGAGGATCCAGTCAAGTCCCCTTTCAGTTTCTTGAGACCTTGAACCAAGAGAATCTTGCATTTAGAGTCTTTCCTCTGCAAACCACTGGAAGCCTATTGCCTACAACTATTTGTTCACCCTTCCTACCAAGTCTTCCACCTGCTCACCCTTTAATCAACTCGCTGGCTGAATTTAGGATTCCAGACCTCCTTTTTTCTTTACGTACCAGATACAATCCCTGAGTTAGAATGATGTCTCTTCAAGTCTTTATCTCCATTTGATCACCCCCTTATAAACAAATCGTGAAATAAAAACTGATGGGCGTCGGGCTCTGCTCCTGCAAGCAATCTCGGAGTGACTTCCGACGCTAACACCTGGAATGACTACTGATGGTGACTAAGGTATCTTCGACAATAATCCATTTCAGAGGTGCAACACCCTTCAAGGTACAAGTAAATTTGGATATCCCCTTATTTGAAGGTCAGATAGATGAAAATGCTCTAGAAAAATGGTTGAATTTTCTAGAAGGTTATTACTCTGTCCAAAAAAAATCTGAGAGTTAAAATATAACCTTCGCTCTCCTTAAAGCCCTTCCCCATGCCAGAGCTTGGTGGGAAGGTTACTGAGAGAGGTACATCGCAGATGAATCTGCACCATTCTGGAGAGAACCCACTTAGGCGACCTTTGTAAATGCCCTAAAGGAGGAGTTCTACTCTGTCGGAAACTATGATGAGAAATACATGAGATGGACAACTCTGTGTCAAAAAAGAGACCAAATGGTGTTGGAGTACACCAACATTTTTCATACCTTGCGCTCAAAGTTGGTTATCAAGGACTCCGAGCGGCACCTAGTTTTGAAGTACCACAATGGTATACACAAGTACATACAAACAAAGATGGATTTATTGGACATCTCCTCACTGGGAGCTGCTTATCGATATGCATTCAAAAGTGAGCAAAAATTTAAGCAACATAGTAAGTGGGAGTTTGGGTTTGAAAATATGCCACAACAGAAGCATGGAAAATGAAACCCTAACTCACAGAACGAAGAATAGAGTGAGGAAGTCCAAACTCAAGAGAACGAGTACAAGATGCAAGCAAAGAAGAGTAACAAGAAGTCTAAGAAGGACACTGGAAAGTGGTGCGAGTTCCACAATAGCCCTTGGAATAACACTGATGAATGTTGCTTGAAACAACCATTGGTGGTCGAGCTTAACGAAAAAGAATCAAACCTTGACATGGACTCTGATTCAAAGAACAATAAAGGGAAGCAGATCATCGATGTAGAACCCACTGCTACCATTGCAACCACAACAATACAATTAGAAGAACCAAAGAAGCTTGAGGAGGGGGAGCGCCTCTTCCACTCATAGATGTGGGTAAAGGGGAATCCACTACATTTCATTGTTGAAAACGAGAGTAAAAAAAACCTGATCTCAGTCGAGTTTGTTAAGAGATTGAAGCTTCCAAACATGCCACACCCCCAACCATACACCATCAGATGGTTGAGCCGAGGATGAGACATTTGTGTCAGCCACTAGTGCCACCTGTCCTATGGCATCAAGCCCTTCAAGGATGAGGTAGTGTGTGATGTTTCCCCACTTGAAGTTTGCGATGTTATTTTAGGAAAACCATATATGTGGAAACGTCCTGCTATCTATGAGTCTCAGCCTCACAGTGTCATTGCTACTCTAGGAGGTCAGCTCTGTAGGGTACCAGGGGTAGTTCTGACTACTATCTCAAAAAAATAGTGTCGCAAAGTAATCTCTCATACCACAAAGTTTATCCTCTTCACAATCCATTCAGAAGGTGAACAGAAGGACATTGCGACCACTATAGCCTCATCCCATGACATTTCTATCTAGCATAATCAAGTCGACAAGATTGGAGAGGAGCACAAACAAAATGAGAGTCTTCCATATGTTCAACATAGCTCTATTGGTCACGACCCTTTTCAGGTGTGCTTGGGGTTCCCATCAGTAGCCCCCACTGATATAGTTCTTCTTGCTACATCTTCACCGAAAAATTCATCCCACACTTAGAGCAAGGCATATCATGCACCCAGATCTATTGAATGGATCCAACACCTCCAACAGGTTCATGACATCCTTCCATATGAAAAGTAAAAGCAGGACATCTACTTCAACAAGGAAAGTGACGCACCAAGGTTCAGATTCCACAAAAGTTTCCCCATCTCCCAAGTGAACTTGACACAATGGGGAGCATTTCTTCCTAAGGGGAGAGGATTGATCCAGGTCAATCTCAGTGGCCAACCACCTTTTCCACTGAATCAACATTTTTAGCCTATGGTTTTGATAAAGCATGATATTAACCCTTTTGATGGGGAATGGAATGTAATACCATCTTCATTTGTTAATTACAGACAATCCGTAATGATCTTATGTACATGCTTACAGCATAGCATTAATGCACTGAATGCCATTAGAACTTCACAGTTAAGCGTGCTCGAGCTAGAGTAATACTCGGATGGGTCATTGCTCGAGAAGTTCTAGTATTTTACATGCCTATGGAATTTTATAAACTTAGATTAATTTATCCCACATGCATCATAGGAATTGTTCTCCTCTAACTCTCTCATATATAATTGAGGTGAAGGAGGCCCTTTAAGCATGCACTGGAGTGTGATGTAAGGCTTGTTGTGAATGAAGCGTAGCCAACATCTCTTTCTCTTCAGAGATAAGTTACCCCATTCTGCCAGTTTGTGTTCTACATTGTTTTTCTATTCGATTTAGTAATAGAATTTGGGTTTCACTGTATTTTTGTGTTCTTTTCTATATTTTTGCTTTTGTCTCATTTAGTTCTCAGCATAATTCGGATCACAACATGACCTGCTCTAGCCTAACCTATCCTACTCTAACCTACACTAATAAGTCAAGTTCCTTCAACATAATAAGGTTTGAGAAGGGATCCATTAATGTGCAGTGGAAATATCCTTCCCTTTGGCATGGATAAGTAAAATGAATCATTCTCAAACTTATTCACAATCTTATAAGGGCCTTGCCATAAACAGTTAAATTTGTGTGCATATTAGGCTTACCCTTCTTCTTGTCCCACATGGCTACCAATCTTCCTTGTTGAAAATATTCTCCTCTCATTTTGGAATCCACTATTTCTTCACCATCTTGAGTGTCTTTTTCTTGTTCCAAATTAGGAGGGCGAGACCTTAGTAAGGCAATGTTCCTTGGATCTCCCTCATGTTTACTACCTTGTTTCAAAATTGTGATGGAACCCAAATCTTTGTCCTTGTACTTGTTGAGTTGTTATTGGTAGTCCTTGATTTTAGGCCATATTATATCAGTAATGTCATCCTCTTAAGAAAAAGGGAGATCATCGAAACCTTGTGAAAAGTTAGGATCAAGAGGAGGATCTATGTGTTCCTCAAAGTAGCTTCCCTCATAAGATATGTCAAACTCGGAATCACTTCCAGGATTTTCCACATGGGTTCTCCTCTTTGGATGGTTGTACATGGTAGCATGATCTTCATCTTCAATCGAGATGGTGGCATAAGAAAGGTCCATCTGCAAACTACCACCCAAATTTGTAGCCCACTTTCTAGATAAAAAAATTCCCCAAGTATCAAGCACATCAATGACCACAATATCCATTATATTATTTATCTCGGGGTATCTAGCAAGGTGAACTTCAAGGTATTTAATCAAACCAAATACTCTAATGGCTTTGAAATCAATTCCACAAACATTCCCATAAGGTCTTGTGATCTTTAAAACTAACTGCTTCATGACCTTCAAAGTCATCACATTAGCAGATGCTCCAGAGTCAAACATACAATTGTGAAGCCACATATCATTTACCACCAAGGAAATGAAAAAAGGTTCATGTTTGTCTCTAGTTGGTTCAAAATGATTGGCTTGCAAAAATATAGGGGGATCCTCAGACTCCTCTTGGACATTCAAAAATATATTTACCTTGTCCCTTATAGAAGGAGTTTTCATTATCTCTGTGAGAGGAACATGTACATTAATTTTAGTCAAGACATTAGTCATATGAATGTTCAATTCTATATAAATATCCTTAGGAAAGATTGGTTGAGGAGGAGGAGTTGGAGGTAAATGAGGCCTAGGTCTTGGACCACTAGAAAGGGCCTTAGGTGCATTCTTCCTTCTAGTGTAAACTTGGATTTCCTTTCTCCTAAGCCTTTATCTTGATTCTTCATCCATTTGGTTTAGCATTTCCATCCTAGATTTCCTATCATATTCTTGCTTGGCATGTTCAAGTTGTTCTATGGTCACATTAAAGTACTCTTGGGAATAAATGATATAGATAGGATCCATTGTGTCAAGAAATTTCATAGAGTCCTCACCATTATTATTACCATCATGAAGCTTGTTACATTCATGCTACCAATAAGAATCTCCACAAGGAAAACACCACGGGATCTCTTTTTCGTTTATAAAATTAGTGGGTGCTAAAGTGTTGGGAACCCTTTGCTCATTTGGAGGTCTAGGTTTCCACCACGGGTTTCATATTTGTAGTTGACCAATGTACTAAGGTTTAGGATACAAGGCTTGTTGTTGCATCCTTTCCATGTTAGTAATATTATTCACCATGAGGGATTTATTTTGGGAAAGGTTGGTTATGATCTCTTTGAGTTTTTGGGTCATTAATTTCAAAGGGTCTTGAGAAGGCTTGACAATATGTAAAGTTCCTGGATTGGTATTAGCCTTGGCCCTAGGAGCATGGGAAGGTTCTACCTTAGAAGATAGAAGGTTTGCTTCAATCTTAGCGTCTTTCTTTTGGGACTTATCCTTAAGCATAAACCCAAATTTCCCCTCAAAGGCATTGGTATAAAGGAGGAGGGAAACATCGCTCTTTAGGTTAATATTGTTAGGAATTTGGTGAAGTAAATTTTCAAATCTAGCATCAAATTCTTCAACAATTTCATTGTCTTTTTTCTTTACCTCATTCAATTGCACCAATGGCATTCTATGATCTTTCTTAGTTTCCCATCTCTACATACAAGCATTATAGAAATCATTTCAAGTTTTGATACTTTTATCAAGAAGACTATTGTACCATTTTCTAGCATCTTCCACAAGGGTAGTAGAAAAAATTCACATAACTATATCTTCATCATTAATATTAAGAGGACAATTACATTCAAGGGCTCCCCAAAAATTGTCTAGATGTTCTTCAACAGTAATGACATTATTCCTAGAGAATTTGGGCACCCATTTCTCAAAATTTTGAGACATAAAATGAGGATATCATGGGAATGCAAACATGTCCAAAGGCTTGAAGACATTTGCAATCCATGGTCGTTGATTTTAAGCCATTGTGGCTAAAGGAAGTATTCCTCCAAACAAGGACAGGAGAATTATGAGGAAGTTTTCTTCGATAAGCTTTAGGCAGATTGAAAAACCTTCCATTAGGATCTTGATTAGTGCTTTCAACACTTGGGTTCAGTGGAGTCGCCAAATGACTTTGCTAGAAAAATATCATCAAGATACGATGAAGGCATTCTTCCCTCAATGGATTCACCAGGTAAGCTGGATAAGAATGATTTGAAGAGCAAGTTTACCAAGGAAATGTCATAGGAAGAATGACTCGATTATCCCTGGCAATGGTGCCAAAATGTTATCATAAAATCTAGCACTTGTGCAAAGCCTTCAGAGGATGCCAAAACTTGAGGAACAATTGGAAGTAATTGTTACTATCACCTAAGCAAATGATTCCTTCATTTTAGTGATGGAAAGAGTCCAACACAAAGGAGGCTTCCCTTGTGACCTCAAGGGATCCTATAACAAGCTAAGGGAAAGTATATGGACCCCTATCTTGGTCACTCAATGATAGAATAGGTGTTGGTAAAATAAGGGAAAGTTAGAGAGGTTTTTAGATAATGATTGCACAAATGTTCCAAGTGATTCAAGGTTTAAAACCATGTCTAAAGGATGCAATGCAATTCCCAGAACACTTGCTATCAAGAGAATAAGAGTTGTTGAAGTAAAATGCAGAAAAGTAACAATGTTGTATCAACAAAATATGTTTTACAACAACAACAAGAAATAAACCTCTAAAAATTGTCCATAAATAATTAAAACAAGAGTCTAAGAGGGTAGAAGAAGGTCGAAGTGTCAAACAATGATTTCAACCTTCTTTTACCATGATGTTAAGTTATCAAAAATTTAACTAAGCCTGAATGATTGTAACTAACTTTTATAACAAAAGAAAATAAGAGAGCAAGTTTGCAAATCATTGAGTTGGATTTAGCACAAGAATGTGACAAAGCATCCACCCAATAAGTTTTCTTTGAGAGCGAGTGAATTTATTAGGGTTAGAAAACACTTATGAGTAACAAGATTAGTATTGTTTTCTTTCCTTTGGGAAAATGGACTCAAAGAAAACTCTTGGAAGATTGCTAAATGAAAGAGAGGAGGTAGAAGGTCAAGTCTTGGAGTTATACCATCATAAAACCAAGCCAAAACTTCTTGAAAACAAACCCTAGGGGTTATACCATGATAAACCCTATGTTTCATTTTCTTCTCTATCTTTATAAACTAGGTCTTAATTGAACTAGGTCAAACCCTAGAGGTTATACCATCATAAACCCTAGGTCTTGAACTAGCAAAGAAAAACCCTAAGGGGGTAAACAATATTAACCCCCAAACTAGGTCTCGAATGTTTCAACAAATCAATATGAATGAAAATAGGGAGGGGGATAAACAATCTTAATACCTTGTAGGGTTTCTAACAAAATTTGAATTAGCATACAAGGTATCATGTAACAATTAACCGTCTAATAGAGCATCCACCAAAATTTACCATGAACACGCATTTAAACTTGAAGAAGATCACTTACTAGATCAAGGCGCTATGCATGAGGAAACCCTAGCTCAAGATTCATCCAAAAAACATGACAAAGCATCCAACAAGATCATCCTTTCAAAAGTTTGCACAAGAGCTCCATAGCGAAAATAGAGAGAGAGAAGACAAGTAATAGTGATGA
>JASDQU010302489.1:1783-13796 GCA_032191745.1 Picea mariana | reverse complement strand
TTTTTGTTTCTGCATTTGTTTTATTTTATTGCTCCATGGTCCTGTTTTTCTAACATAGAGGAAGAGTGGGAGATCAAATAAGAAGAGGAGGAGGAAGGAAGAGTTTAAAAATAAGAGGATAAGAAGAGGAAGAGAAAAAATATGGAAGGAGTAGGAGGAGACAAAGTTTAAGAGGAAGGAGGCTTTCAAGAAAAAAGGAATATTTGGGGAAAAATAGGAAAGGAAGAAGAAGGGTGAGAAGAAGAGGAAGGGGGGGGAGAAGAAGAGGAATAGGAGGAAGGAGGAATTTAAAAACAAGAGGATGAGAAGAAGAGGGAGGAAGAAGAAGGAAGTAGGAGGCCACAATTTCCATGCAAAATAGCCTTGACCATGGATATAATATGGAGAAATGTGATATGTGTGTCCATTACAAGACAAATTGTGGAAGGAGGATTTGGGAAAAAAGAGGAAGAGGTAGGATTTAGGGAAAAAGAGGAAGAGGGAGGGAGAGAAGAAAAGGAGGAGGAAGAATGAGTGGGAAAACAAGAGGAGAAGGAAAATAAGAGAAATAAGAAATGATCTAGATCAGATATCTGGAATGATCTTCTTATGCTCTGTCTCACTCATTTGGAGCAAACCATTTACTTTTTCTCTGAGGATATTTTTACTCTGGGTCAAACAATTACGCAATAGATAAATCTATGGGTCCCATACCTCATTCTATCACTCGTACTTTGTCTATATTTCAGTTAGAACTACCAAGTGAATTAGGTTTGTTAGTAATTCATGAATTGGAAGTGGAAAAATGTAAAGCATCAACTTCCCTACGATATCTTGCATGTTTAGTAGTATTGCCTTGGGTAATTCCTATTTCATTATGGAAATGTTTGGAGCCTTGTGTTAAAAATTGGTGGAATATGGGTCAATCTAAAAAAAAAATATTATCTCTAAGAATAAAGACAGTGGAATATGAAGGAATATTTAGGGAAAAGGAAGAAAATGAATGAAAATTTATGGAAAATAGGTAAGAGGAAGAAATATAAGAAAATGAGTAATAGATCAACCCAATTCCATAAAATCATACATTGCTTTTCATTATCTGTTTAATTTAATCTAATTCTTTATTGGTAAAACCATACCCAGGGAAAATATACCCCTACATTCACAACCCCTACCTCCAAAACCATACCCTACCCCTAAAACCCATATATACACAATCATTTTCCTAAAATATCAAATCCTACCCTCAAATGATATTCCCCTAACGAAGCCCCCCCAAACCCACCAAAAAAGAAAGAGTAAACACAATAAACTATACAAATTGGAAGAAAAGACTTGGGGAAAACTATATTCTTACCTTTGAGCCAATGGGAGACGCAATAAATCTCTACTAGACCCAAATTATCTCCACAATCTTCAAGCAACAAGTCTCCATAATTTCTAGGCAAGGAAAATCTAAAATGAAATGAAAAAATGACTTGAAAGTCACTTAAAACCAAAATGTAGGGACAAAATGACACAAAACTTAATCATGCAACATTTTGTTTGTTACACATTTGCATTGTATATCAATGCAAACAAGACACAAAAATGTGACCCACACCAAAGAAAAAAAATTTCAGACAAATTTGACAAGGGACTGTGATGCAAAGCTATAACACTAGATCATTTTATTGTAGTAGTGATTGTACTATTATTTGTCTTTCCCTTGATTCAATATCCACTCTTTGGGCATGTCTATAGTTTTCATTCAAGTAGGAAACTCATCTCTAGAGGATACATGTTCCTTAATAAAACTCAATCAATCTTTCAAGAGGGTAAATACAAGCACGTGATAATGAAAATAGGGTCTAGTCGATATGTCTTATAAACCAAAGAATCAATTTGGTCCTTATTGTATGGTTCCCCATAGAGTCTTAATGGTAGCTCCTAATGGGCTTTCTTCCTCTTATTTACATTAAAGAAAAAACAATTTGGCACTACATGTCTTGCAATTTCTTTGATGGCTATGTTCTACATGAAACTTAGGAGAGTTGTGGGATGACCTAGAAATATGAATATGTGAATTTAGGAATAGGTGGGACATTAAAAAACTAGTCCCCCCACCTAATCGATGAACATGTATCTCATTGTCTCAATCCTTTTCACCGATTTTCATCCTCACTCTGTATTCACCTATACCAATCAAGGACATCTTGCTTCAATGCCTTGTAGTGAGTTCTAAGGTGCCATGCACACATGGATGGGTAGTGTAATGAATTTGGGAGCCCCTAATTCTTTCTTTTTCCATGAACAACTTAAGGTTACAGGATTGTAGAAATGATCCAAAAAAATATATGAGTACATTGATAAATATTGTAAGTTGCATGCACTTAACTATGTTAACCATTGATGCAATCGTTCCTTGATAATATTAGACAATTCAATTCTATTCCCCCCAATGTTCACTAGTGTTATCAGATATAGAAACTCGATAGGCCATGCGTTGAAGTCTTCCATACTTAATACTTTGCACAACATCCTAATTTTTCATTAGTTGATGTTACTACGCCAAGGGGTATGATTTCTACTTTTTTTTTTGTCTCCATATAGATGTATAGCCTAACCCTAGAATAATCTAGGCTCGCCTCTATCCTATCTCTCATGCCTTTTATCTCAGAATTATTCTCGCTTCATAATTTGAAAGACTTTCTAAATTTATTAATCTTCAATACTAATTCATAATAAATCTATGTTTTGGATTTTAGTACTCAACTGTGACATAGACAAGATCATTATTGTTTTCTTTCATTGTGTCTCTGTTCCAATGCTTATCTCTCACAATGTTCATAGTGTCGTAGATACCCACGTCTTCTTATTAACCTTTTCTACTATTATTAGTCCCTACCTCCGGCTAGGGACTATATCTTCCACCTTGTGGTCAACATCCATTGACTGGGTATTACACGGTGTGGTTTCAAAATTATAAACCTTAAGTCTTTTCCATTATTTCTATTATTTGATTTTTCCCCGAAAAGAAATACATTTATGTATTTTTTTTATTTGATATTATAATTTTTTCATTGGCTAAAATCATCATGACACGACATTATTCCCCTGGTGTGTGTTATTTTTATAAATCTATTTGTCAGGATTAAAAATTAATTTATAAAAAAAAAATCTTTAAATGGCCACTATGTAGGTGGGGCTCTTCATTATAGGAACTTTGTAGACAATACCTCCTTGAAGTTGACCCTTCTCTTTGCACGACAGTCTAAGGATGCTACAATCTATGCCTTCTCTTGTGACAATGAGGCAACCTACATGCATCTTGCATACATCTGGGTGGATTACACATGTGCCTCGTCTTCTTCAACAACCATTCAAGATACAGACTTCTTCAACAACCATTCAATCTAGGTGATGGATCCCTAGTTAATCTTTATGTCATGCCTTCCTCCCTGGTTCCGATGCCATTCCGTACCATGGCCATTTCTGACGAGATGGAAAGCAGGAGAGGAGCAGTCAATAACGCTAATCTTTATATATATCTCAATGGGTGCATCTCATTGCCGTCTAGTGCTCATTTCTTGCTTTTCATTCAAGTTTGAAAGAATCTTTGCATGCCATAATTAAGTAAAAACACTATGGCATGCTAAACACTGAGTGCAAGAAATGACAGTGAAAAGAATAAGGGTGACATAAGAGGCACAAGACAAGAAGTTGAGCATATTTTACAACTCCACATATTAAGGAATAAGGGTCGTACAAGAAAAGAAGTTTAGCATATTTTACAACTCCACATATTAAGCAAATAATTCAGAAACCAACAGGAATTTTGAAGAACATTTACTGCGCTAAATAAAATCTTCAAACACAGGTATGCAAAGCAACATAAAATATGAAATTTAATATTATGAACATGGCTTGAAAAACAAAATTCAAACTTGTATCAAATATTTTCATTGGAATCTTTATTTGTTAACACCTCATCCTTACTAGCAAGGCGAGCTAGTTATTCCAGTTCCTCAATTTCTATTCTTATTTCTTTCCTAAATTGGTAATTATTTTTCCATCCAGTGGAAAATAGGAAAGCAAAAGGAATAACGAATTATTAAGGAAATTACCCTGTCATCTCCCTTATCTTGAAAGGATGCTTTGTTTACCTTGTGATATCCCGTGGGTGCTCTTGAAGTCCTGTAAGAGCAGTGGGAGGGAGGTTGGCTGCATGTTTAGTTTAAAATCGGAATGGATTGTCTAATGGTTATGTTTAAGTGAATTTTTAATTTAATGATTAAGAAGAAGAATGTAGGTTTTTTTATTAAATGTTTTTTATTTTTTAAAAATCATGCAACCATTTTTTATTAATAATTCATAATATATTAAGATTTATTTGTTTTTTCTAACTGAAGATTTCTTTTTTAGTTAGATGGTTCCCTGTGTATTATAAAAAAGCCTACTTAAACTGAGAATACATATTAGAATTTTAATATATTTTGCTATAAATATTTGATTCTAAAATTAAGGCTAAGGTTCTTTTGGGGGATGATATTTGCTCTTGTATTGGATTCTGCCTTCAATAATATGCAATCATTTTACTGAGAAGACTTACCACAGTTTCATTCATCTCGATTCAGTTTCTATATATAATTTTATTTTAAACATAGTAGTTTAAAAGTTTTATTTTTCGGTATATTTTTTATTTGTTTTATTTTTTTAGATATATTTCTTATTTTTTTTATCAATTTTGTAGGAAATTCAGTGAGAGTAAGAGGTACAAGACAAAAAGCTGAGTATATTTTACAACTCCACATATTAAGCAAATTCTTCAGGAACCATAATTATGAAGAACATGTACTAAGTCGAACAAAATCAAACCTACAACATAGAATATCAAATTTACTATTATAAACATGGATAAGTCGAACAAAATCAAACCTACAACATAGAATATCAAATTTACTATTATAAACATGGATAGAATATCAAATTTACTATTATAAACATGGCTTGAAAGCAAAATTCAAACTTACTTATATCAAATAAATATTTGGCTATATTTGGCTTGGAATCTTTCTTTGTTAACATTGCTCCTCCTTTGCATGGTTTTACAGTAGCATCTATAAAATCTCTTCTACAATATCAATGTCAACATCCTTACTAGCAAGGTGAGCTAGTTATTCCGGTTCATCAATTTCTAGTTATTTCGGTTCATCAATTACTAGCAAGGTAAGCTAGTTATTTCCGGTACATCAATTTTGTAGTTTCTCAATTTCTACTTTCCCAATGTATCATCCTAACAATGGTGATTCCAATAATTGTGTCCCTTTTAACCCAATCACCTCCCTCATTCTCACTTTATCACTTGGGTCCTTTTTATCTCTTTTTAGGTTTGTCAATTTTGCTTTCCCTGATTTTGCTTGACTTACTCTAGCGATATTTATCTTGGACTATAATCGAATACCCCAATCCTTTTTTTCTATTCTTGTATATTTTTCCTCTGCTCTATAATTATCCTATGAATTCACACAATGATCTTCTTGATATCCTTACTCATAGTCCTTGTTAGTTGTAACAACACAACATGAGATATTAGTACCAAAATATGAAAATTTAAGCATATCCTAATTTACATATCATATCAAACGTATTATTAGAGTCCTTTGCATCATTTTTTGAATCACAAATCTACTTTCCTCATTGCTCGGATTTCTCCCATGGTAGGACCATTGTCTCCTTGCTAGTCTCCCTCTAGTCTTTATCATTGGCTTGAAGATGTAAACATCTCACTCTAAGTAGACATTTGACAAATTTAGGACTCACACTTTGATCCACCCAATGCATCTTACCCCTATTGTGAAGTAGGTTGTTTCCCTCATATAGGAGTTCCATCTCCATCAAACCCCTAGTATATATTCACATGCTACAAGTTGTAACATCCCCATTATAATCCCTAGTTTAATTAATGCTTATGTGGATATAATATGTGGCTACGACCAAGCGATGTAATATGCAAACTGTATCTCTATGTTTTAATAATGAAATGTGATTCCAACTGCTAAGGAGACATGGACAAGAGATGGGGGATGAATTAATCCACAAGAGGGGGAAGTTTCTAGGATAATGGCCAAGAGGGGTCCAAGGGGGAAATACCCATGTATATTAGATCAACCCATTTTTCCTAAAATTTCCATTTTGTGTATGAACCTTCCATTTTTTGATTGAGTGTTCCCAAATCCAATCATTGAATACATGTAAGAGGGCGGGTGGGAGTGGTAACATCCCTGAATTATTTGGCACATGGGGGTTGAGTACAATCATCTTGGGGAAGAGTGTGAGTAAGGAAAGGAAAGCCAAAGGGAGGAAATTCGTATGGGTTAGGACAACAATTCTTAGACAGGAAGTTTTGTGCATGAGGGAAAGGAGAGAGAAAGAAAGAGAGCTTGAAGCTGCTGCAACCATGGAGGGATAATTCTAGAGGAAGTTGGAACGTATTTGGAGCGTTTTGGAGTTGAATATTGAATAGACAGGTTGTTAGTCTTGAAGAGTGAACTCTGGAGTGAGTTGCACTGTAACAACAAGTGTTTGTTGTTGGTTTGTTGGTAGTTTTCCTAGCAACAAGTTCCCTTGTGTTCCTAGCTGAGATATTCCTAGTTACCTGTTCTAGAGAGACCTTGATAAATGAATGGCACATTTCTTGGGTTAATCCTAATAAACTGATGGCACATCCCTTGGGTTATCCATGATAAATGAATAGTGCATTCCTTGGGTTGGGCAGGCTAGGAGGAAGATAACTGGCAGAAAAATTGAGATAGTTGTAGGAGAATATCATTTGGGTTATGAGTTTTATGCGCTGTGAGTGGACTGTGAAAGACCACCCTCTTTTGTGGATTACTAGCCTTAGCTCGGGGGTGACTGCATTTTGAGACTTGGAACACACAGTCTATGGTTGGGTGGAATGTCCATCCAAAGCAGTTGGTTGGACAATAGATTCGAAAGATAGGTGCTATATCTTGTTGTCGTGTTATTTACATGTGTTATTGTTGTCCATGAACTATGTGTAATTGAGAATGATTTATATGTTGTTGTATGAATGATTAAGATACATTCATGTTAATTTGGTGTTCTTTAGATGCACATATTTTATGGTTATATACATTAGCTAAACCTATTTTAAATTTGTAGTTGTAGGCTACAGAAAATCAGCTAATAGTAAAAGAATTACTTTAGTTAGCAAAAATTTCATTTTTATGTGTACTATGTACCATAATGTACCTTGGTTAGGCTAGGGGAACGTTACAAAGTGGTATCAGAGCCCATTTTTCAACACTAATCCTAGATGGGTCGAATTAGTAGACTGTTGAAGCGGAAATTCACAGAGAATTAATTTCGGGAGTATGTCTACAACTTGTTTTATTAAATTACTGTAGTAAAATTGCGAAAAAATTCATGGGTAATGTGAAGAATCGAGCCCATAAATTAAGTATAAGAAAATTTAGTCTCTAATTGATCATATTTGGGCCTGTAGATGGCTGAAATTTGAAGTTACAGAGTGACCATGGCACCCATGACAAAATTGAGGTGAAATTGGGCAAAACACCCCAATTTTCGCAGAGTAATTCAAGACGAATTCAATTCGTGAGAGGCGAATTTGAAGAGGGGGGAGGGTTGAATTTGTATGTACAGATCCAATTTGGATGTATTTAGATTAATTACAAATTCTAATGGTGGCCACATAAATAATTATGAAATTGATCCTCTTTGGAAAATTTCGAAAATAAGCAAAATTGGAAAAATTTGGGTATTTTTCCATACGATGACGTCAGCATGACGTGGAGGCCACGTGTTAGGTAATGTGGTAGAATAAATATGTGTACTTTCACTGTGGTGGGTACATGTTGGATCGGATGACAGTTGGCAGGTGATGTGGCACCATGTGGCAGGACAATTGTCAGTCCACAAAACTGCAGTAAGAAGTGGAAAACCAACTAAGTCCCAAGATGTCGCAAAGGTGGTGAACACGGTGGAGAATCGGGGTTATGTGAAGAAGTGAGGTAGCCATGTATAATTGGGGACCCATGACAAAATATTGAAAATTGGCTAAGTACCAAGAGTGGATCGGTCGGATGGGGTCATAAATATAAGATTCGGTAAAGTGTTGTAGACCTGTTGCCCGCTGTGAGATCTAAGAAAATGACTAAGTATGGAGAATCAATCGGTGGTCAAGAGGTTACAATGTGTCACATATCAGATGGACATAGAGTGAGGGATACAACGACTCATGGTGTATCATAGGCCTATAGAGAAAATAATGGAAAATAATCTAAGTATAAGTGCAAAGTGAGTGCGACAGAACTAGAGGGTACAAATTGGAGAAAGCGAAATCCCAAAATGAAGAAGAGATATGACTTATATCTGAGGTGAATCCATTAATACAGATCAACGACAGATATGTAATCAAGAAATAATTAGACGGTTGTTGAGAGTTTCTACTATGTTGCATGTGTTAATGAATATTCCTTCACTATTTTTCCACCATAACTTTCAACTCGAAGCTCGGATTGGAGAAAAAAAAAATCATTAGAAAGGTATTGAGGACTAGAAGAGATATGTCAACCCAAAATTTTGATTTGGGAATTATATTTTCTTCAAAAATGATAAAAGTGAATTATGTATCAGCAAAAGAGTGGAAATTACAACTTGTAATTGCTGTAACTTTTCACTCAAAACTCATATTGAGGCATGAGGATAATCGTTGGAAAGTTGTTTAAAAAATGAATGCATTTAAGGAATCCTAATTGGGAGTATTGCATTAATATTATTCATAATTTAAAACGAAGAATGAGTTGTAATCTAATTGATAAATATTTTGCAATATGCTTAATTCTAACAACAAGTTATTGCATGCACATTCTTGCAGAATTAGAGATACAAAAAAGCATACTTTAGTTCCTACATGAGAACTAGAGACATGGAGGATTCTCAAGGGTTTTACAGCCATGAAGAAGAAATTAGAGGTCTACATACCAGCATGGGTAATGCTGATATTGAGTCTAATGGGAGAAGAGATAGGCATGAGCATGTAACTATGAAAATCTTGCAAAAAGAAGTGCGGAGCTATAGGGCCGATAATGAGAGGATAAATAAGGCTCAAGAAGAGATACTTCAAATCCTAAATATGCTACAAAATCAAGTTAACAAGGACTCTAGCACCAAAAAGCATCTAGTGCTAGAAAAGTATCAACATCAAGATCCCATAGTAAAATGGATGACCATGGGAATGATAGGAAGTCAAGAAGCATGGGTAGACACCATCATTTTCCAAGGCATTCCACTAGAAGAACTCATGCAATTTCAAGTCTAGGGAGAATCCCAAGTGTCTCTCATGTTCGAAGGCAAAGGAGAAGACCTGAGGTAGACATCTTGTAGGGTGAACTATGGAATATTAAGCCATCAAATTTCAATGGTGAGCACAAGAAAGGAGAATATGTTGAGGCCTGGATGTTGGAAATGAAGAAATATTTCCAACTACATGATTACCCATCCCAGGTAGAAATAATTTCCACCTACCACTTGCAAGGGAAGGAAACCATGTGGTCGGATCAACTTAAGCAAGACAAGAACCTTGATGAGAAAATAATCTCATGGAGGCAGTTCAAGGGATATTTCTAAGAGAAATATTTGTCTAAGCATTAATATGAAAGAAATATGAAAGGGTTCTTTGAACTCAAGTTGGAAACCATGACAATGGAGGAATATGAGAAGTGGTTCTTTGAATTGTTAAAGTATGTTGACTTCATCAAGGATGAGAAGGTCAAAATCCAAAGGTTTCTAGGTGATTTACCCTCTTTCTATAGTGATAAGATTCAATATGATAGTCCAAAAACCTTGGAGGAAATCATAAGGAGAGCAAGGCATCTGTATGAGCAGAGCAAAGGAAGACTATTTTCCAAAAATATTGGAATGACAAGATGAAGAGTAAAAATGATCAAAGGAAAAAGGGTTTTAAGCCACCATTTTTTCAGGAATAATTCCCAATCAAATCAGCAAGGTCAAGCTGCCCAAAATTAACACAATATTGCATATTCATTTGGAAGAAGGACAAGGTAGTAGCTGGTGCAATATTGAGGATGTGAGTGAAATCATCTATATAGGGATTTCCCTCACAAAGAAGAAATAATGAGGATTGTACACAACATTCAAGAGGCTGAAACAATGGAAGAAATGGGCATAATCATGCCAAGGCTTTATGCAGCATTGGATAACAAGAAATATGAATATTAATCTCCCATGATTGAATGATCCAGGTGGATATTGGTGGCCACCCACCTATTCCAGCTGGCTCCTCTTGACAGTTTTTAGTTTAGCATGTTTCTTTGAAATGATGAAAGTTCTTTGTAATTGTGGGTTTTGCACTGCTAGAGCTATCTTGAATCCCTACAGAACATCTAGGTGGATATTGGTGGCTGACCACCTATTCCAATTGGATTATTTTGAAATTTTTCATGCTAGTACATCTTTATGTACTTCCAAGGTCGTTTTGGGGCCCTAAACAATGTTTTTTTTTTTTTTAGTCAAACTATAGATGAAGTCAAAGTTCAATGGCCTAATGTGTATTTCTCGAAAATAACTTTCCAACAAGATATCACACTCCTAAAATAGAGGTCGTATGCAAAAGTTACAACCCCGAGAAGTTGAGGTACCAACTTACCCATTGGGGCCCACATAACTTTTGGTGTTTCATCTCCTAGGGTTAGGTTTTTGAACATATAGGGTTTTAGCATTCATGAGTAATGTTAAAAAGGCCCCAGGAGCCTCATTGTAATCATTCTTCTCATACATATGCACGTAGCATCCACATCTCTTCTCAGAGATAACTACCACTATTTGAGCAAGTTGTTTTAGTTTTGCAGTTTTACAATTTTAGCCTATTTTATTTATTCAATAGAAGTTATTGTTCACTGGATATATGTTGTTCTTATCTGTATCTCTGTGTTATTGTATTTAGTTTGTTATTCATTTCGTTATGCTCATAAATCCATAGCAATGGTATCATAGTGGTCTTCTCTTCATTTATTTTTCTTCATGCATGTCCCCGACAATATTTGGGTACAAGAAGTTGGGACTCGAACCAGTCGAGCCTTCACAATATCAGTCGCATCGAGATTGAAAAAAACTCATGGGGGATGTGAAGAAAGATTATGGAGTAGGATATCCTTTTAAACTATTGCTTGAGGAAGCCCTTGCGTGACAAAGGAACGAAATGATGGACAACTTTGCATAGATCCTTCGACGACTGCCCACAGGAGACACATCTTCATCAAGTGACCATGCAACCCCCTTCAAGGTACAAGTAAATTTTGATATTCCATTATTTGAATGATCGATAGATGCAGATGTTGTAGATAAATGGTTGAATCTGTTCGAGGGGTTTTTCGGACCACAATTTTTCCGATAGGGAAAATATTACTTTTGCACTCCTCAAGGTCATCCCCCATGTTAAGGACTGGTGCGATACTTACTCTGAGAATAGGGCCATAGAGGAATATGAAATATTTTTGGTCACCCCCACATGGGATTCCTTCATGGATGACATCAAAGAACAATAATACCCCGTTGGAAGCTACGAGGACTAGTACACAAGATGGACCACGTTGCGTCAGGAAAGGGACCAGACAGTACCAGATTTCACCAATATTTTCCAAACCCTATGCACCAAATTGGGTATCAAAGACTCTGAACGACATCTGGTGCTCAAATATCACGGTTGTTTGCATAAATAAATTCAAACAAAAATGTATTTTTTGGACATCACATCATTAGGTGCGGATTATAGATATGTTGTCAAGATCAAGCAAAAATTTAAGCAGAAGAGGCGAGAGTTTGGATCTGTTAGAAAAACAGGACCGCGGAGCAATAAAATAAAACAAATGCAGAAACAAAACACAGAAGACACACAATACAAGAGAGACACAGATTTACGTGGTTCACCCAGTGTGGGCTACGTCCACCAGAGAAATTGCCAGGTCCTTCCTTTATTATTATCCAGCAAATG
>JASDQU010302487.1:0-13884 GCA_032191745.1 Picea mariana | reverse complement strand
TAAGAACTGCTTTAGCTGTTAACCTTGATTTGACTAATGCACAAACAGCCAGGTTGCAGCAGCTTAATGAATTGGATGAAAAAAGATTAGATGCCATTCACCAGACAACTATGATTCAACAACAAAGAACAAAATGGCATGATAATATCATCAAGCATAAGCAATTCCAAAAAGGTAATTGGGCTTTATTGTATGATTCTTTGTTTAAAGAATTTCAAGGGAAACTATGTACAATATGGCTAGGACCTTACAAAGTGGATACTGTTTTCTCCAATAGAACAATAAGGCTCCTAACAATTGATGAATCTAAAACACCATTATTAGTGACTGGTCATCGGCTCCGTTTGTACTAGCGCCCCATTTTAAAAGAAGATTTTAAGGCCACATGTGTGGAAGATTCACATTATCTCTTTTTAGAGGAGCCTCCTGCCCCTCATTGCATTTAATTTTTCTGAATTTTATTTCTTTAGTATTAGATTAAATTTCTTTTACTAATAATCCCTGTCAAGGAATGGCATGTTACAATTAACTCTTTTGCAGATTCTTGATCCAGAAAAGGCCTACCAAGAAAGGACAATCTTACTACAAGTATATCCAAGCTTCATTTTGTGAAGCATTGCTCCCCTTTTCTTCAATCCATTCATCTCCATTTCCCATTCAACATCCCCATCATTCATCCCATTTTATTTATTTTTCTTTCCATTCCCCATCCCCATTTTCCCATTGCTGAAACACCACTCTTCAGCAACATTTTTCCTCATTTTCCCATTGCTGAAACACCACTCTGCAACAACATTTTTCCCCATTTTCCCATTGCTGAAACACCACTCTTCATCAACATTTTTCCTCATTTTCCCATTGCTGAAACACCACTCTTCAACAATATTTTTCCTCATTTTCCCATCGCTGAAACACCACTCTTCAACAACATTTTTACCCATTTTCCCATTGCTGAAACACCACTCTTCAACAACATTTTCCTCATTTTTCCCGCTGCTGAAACACCATTTCTTCAGCAATATTTTCCATTGTTAAAACATCACTCTTCAACAAACATTTTTCCATTCTTTTCCTGTTGCTGAAACACCACTTCGCATTTCATGTCATAAAAGCATCTTCTTTAGCTCTTTCTCTCTCACTTCTCCTATTTTTCATACTACATTCTATCCTTTCACTACCTTCTCCCATGATTAAACAAACCTTTGATACAATTTATCTCATAAATCCAAAGTATCTCCCATGGTTACTGCAGATCTATTATGAACAAACACTATATTTTTTGAAGTATGAATCAAAGGTAAAGATGAGGTATCTAAACTTTATATGTAAATAAATTTGAACTATGGCTAATGAGAAGATCCCAATTCATTATTACCATTCACTTAAAGTCACTATTTTAGCCGTAGCTGGGGGGGGGAAATATCGAAACTTTATGCCATCATTTCACACGAACTCACTACCATCACTTCTTTTTTTACCCATTATTTCGTCTTTTCACCATCATTTACATGCCCTCATCTGCAAAACTTACTATATTCGGGTGCGATTACTTGACTCTACGACTGTGCATTCTACTTAAATGAATAGATATGGGAGGTCTTGTTATACGATACGAACCCGCCACGACAACCCTGCTAGAATTGTATCCAGAAGTCTACCAAATCTTTCAGCAGGCAGGCTGGCTGGGTTATTTTCAGAGGCTCTAGGGATTTGATCAATAACAGGCTCTTCAATTTGCTTGGAATCTTCAAGAAGACCATTCTATCATTCAAGGGGTTCGGATTCCAGTCACAGAGGATGATATAACACAGGTTCCTGGTCTTCCCATCACCGACATTCGCTAGTTCAGCTGCAAACACATTATTCTTAATGCCCAACAGAATTTTCTCTTGCCAAGAGAACAATTTGATCCTAACGCCCGGGGTGTTCGACTTATCTCATTGCCGTCTCCTTGGCCGAAAGTTGCAGAGTTTGTCAAGAACTACCTTACCTGTGAAGGCTGATACCAGGTAGTTACCAGTATGACTTTGTCTTGTTATCTCATTTACGACATGCTAGACTGGTGAATATTCCTTACTATCTGCTCGGATGTCTTAGAAATATGTCGCATTATTGTAAACAGGCTAAAAATCCCATCCTTTCTCTCACCCATCACCGTCTCGTTCAGTTACTCATCCAAAAGGGTTTTTCCCAACAAAACCTTCTCCCAAAAAATCCACTGATAAACCCTCAGGAAGCTGTTGAACATCCTAAAAATCCTCATGAAGAGCAACCACAAAACCTTCCTGACCCTCCGGAAATACCTATTAATCCGCCTACAGATCCAATTGATCCAATTCCTCCTACCATACCAAGTTCTCCCCACAATTTACCAGAATCATCTACTCCTATTGTTCATATCCTTAGTGATGATTCTGAAGCAGATAAACTTGATAACCCTCCCTGTCCCATCACTGAGGAAAAACCCACTCGCAAAAGAAATAAGGAAACTACTACTTTTCCTTCCTTTTTACCTAAAAAATGAATGAGGGCTTCAACAAAAGTAGCCACTACTGCCACTACCCTAAACCCCCAACCCATTTTGCTAAAAGCCCGTACACCTCCACCCTCCCAAATCCTGTAATTTTTACCTATTCAACCCACAGGCACTAAAACACAAGAACTTGAGGCCCAAGGTGTTGCGACATCATTTTATTTACATCAAGTAGCTGTCACACAAGAACCAACTACTCATTCAGTAGCTGTCACACAAGAACCAACTACTCATTCAATAGCTGAAACACAAGAACCAGCTATAGCTGTTACACAAGAACTAGCTACAACTGAAACACAAGAACCAATTACTGACTTCAGTCCTGAAATACAAGAATCAGATGTCCAGGGTGCTGCAACAGTAGCTGTCACACAAGAACCAACTACTCATTCAGTAGCTGTCACACAAGAACCAACTACTCATTCAGTAGTTGTTACACAAGAACCAACTATAGCTGTTACACAAAAACTAGTTACAGCTGAAACACAAGAACCAGCTGCTGACTTTATTTCTGAAATTCAAGAATCACATGCCCATGGTGCTGCAACACTATTTTCTTTACATCAAGTAGCTGAAACACAAGAATCAACTGTTGATTTTGTAGCTACTCCACAAGAACCAGCTACTGAGGTTGTGACCATTACACAAAAACCAGTCACCCCTCTTGATACACCGATGACAGATCAACAACCGGAACCAACAATGGCTTCTCTGTTACAAGATAATGAGTTTCTAAGATCAGAACTGGAATTACAAGCAAGAGCTGGTAATGGAAAAGGAAGCCTATGACAGGGAACTTAATTTGTATACCTTAGCTCGCGTAGTGGCCATGGCAGAGAAAAACACAAAAGATGATCAATATAGAGAGTATATGTGCAGCCAATGTGGGGATATTTATGATCAAGCAAGCTACAAAGTGGTTCAAATCCCAATGCCTGGAGCTTCCCCTGCACCTACGACCTTTGTAGTTAAAAAAGAGGAACTCCCTACTATTACACAAGAACCAGTAGGACCTTCAAAAATTCCAAAAGGAAAAGCTAATCTACAGGAACCCTAGCCTACAACAACTATTAAATCTGAAGCTCCTGTTTTCATTAGTAAAGTTGTTCAAACTCTGCCTATTGATGAATCTGCCCCTCCTGGCAAGATCAATACCCCTACTTTTGTGGAACAAGTCACTTAGACTCTACCTCAGCCTACCACTTGCGATGTTGAAACACAAACTCTGCCTATTAGTGAATCTGCCCCTACTGGCAAGATCAATACCCCTACTTTTGTGGAACAAGCCACTTAGAATCTACCCCAGCCTACCACTTGCGATGCTGAAACACAAACTCAACCATGGAATGAGCAGGTAATAATGAACAAATGGAAAAAGGAGTCTGCTATTACACATGACAAAAGTTTGTAGGAGCACAGACTACTTTGGCTGAACCACATATATTCAAACTAGGAAGATTTGGAGCAAACACGCAAAGAATCTCGTGCCCATAAGAAGCAGAATGAGGAGTTAAAAATCAAATTGCTCCTAATGTTCGATTTGGTACACAAATTGTTGGCTGCTAGGAAACCATCCTCAAATTACTCTCTTTTCCTTATAGAACGACTTGCATTCTTTCAGATAAAATCAATCAAAGAAGGAAGACCCTATGTAGTGTTCAAACCATAAGATATTGTTCAAACTTTTGCAGAAGCCTCTACTATTGATCAGTATCTACTATGTGAGGTATATCTTCATAATGAAGCCATTCCTGAGAAAAATCACCTTAATCTTAATCCTCTTGTTGGTGATATCCAGATTCGGGCACTCGTCTCCTTCCTTACCAACCAGATTATGTGGCAGAATGATTTTCTAGCTGCCAAGCATAATGAAGATAACCGTCTCCTATGGATACGGCCAGAACCACAGAACGTTGCCACCTTTGTTGCAGAATATTATCAAATTTTGAAGAAACTAAGGATGACTCAATACATAGGGCAACTACAGGCAACAATACTTCAGGATTGTCAATAGTTTATTAAATCCACAGAGACTACTACCCTAAAATAAAATAACATGTTTTGGCAACAATATTTTGAGAAAAGGCAGGAGCACAATCCCTTTAGTCCTACCAATCTTGAGACAACAATCTCCCAGGTACCTAGTTACATCAAATATGTCCAGCAATGCGCTGAAAATTGGATAGGTTATCAGTTCCATTTTCTCATTCTATGGATGCCAACAGAGAAGTATCAAGTTCATCATAGGTTGCCCAAGAAGGTTGAAGCAACAGCCTGGCAAAGGCTACAACATGTTCAAAGATTCAGAGCCCCAACAGACAGTACTTTTTACAGCTACTGCTTAAGTAATTTGCACGCCCAGAGTTGGTATCCAGATTCTGATTAAGATGAAGTTGCCTGAGGACATGCAACCTTTTTAGTTGGGGGGGATGTTATGACCCTATAATGTACCTTTTTTTTCATACTTTTTGCTATCATTACATCCTTTTACCACTCATATTTAAGCCTACATTATCACCTTAATCTATTTTTCCAAAGGTATATAACATTTCTTCTCTTTTCTATATGTTTAATTTGTTTTACATGTAAGTTTACATTACTCTCATACTTATCTATTAATCAGAAATATATAGTTGCTAAAACAGTTTGAAGACTACAATTAATATATCGTTGCTGCTTGAAGACCATGTTGTTGAAACAGTCAAAAAGTATGCAAATCCCGTTGCTGAAACAGTCCGTGATTTGCAATGATGGAACAACATTTCACATACAACAGTAAGAAGAAAAGATAATTAAAGGAGCTGTTACACTGGCCACAACAACTATACCTTAAGCCAACACCATTACAACCATCATTGTTTCTTGAAGACCATGTTGTTGAAATAGTCAAACAGTACGCAAATCCCATTGCTGAAACAGTCCGTGATTTGCGATGTTGAAACAATATTTCACATACAACAATAACAAGAAAAGATAAATAAAGGAGTTGTTACACCGGCCGCAACAAGTGTACCTCAAGCCAACACCATTACAACCACTGTAACAACATTTTTCTATGGAAGATCAAAATATCCTATTCCAGCATAGAAGATTAGATCAGACTAAGAATAGGATTTGTATGTACACATGTAATTTTATGGTTAATTGTATTAAGAGGATTCTCCTCTTTAAATAGGGGAGAAATCAACATTAGATGGGGAATTACGGAAGGCTTAGCTAGAAGGGAATTACAGAGAAGGAGCATGTTCACTTTTGATATTGTAACTTGTCACATTTGAAAAATGAATAAAAGATCATTTTGAGAATTTCTTCTTAGTTCCTTTCATTTATGGGGAATCTTGTGAGAAGGAGAGGGCCCACCTTCTTCACAAGATTCACCCATTAGTTTCTGTAGTGTGTTAGTATTGTTTTTATTCATACCTTGTTAAAACTCTGTTTTGCTGAAACTCTGTCTCCACTGATTGTTACATCGTTTTCATACAATTCATTCCTAGGTAATTGTTAATCATTTTGATTGGTAATTCTGTTTGCAGAATGAGTTTATGAAAGTGTGATAGTCAGAGACAAGTGTTGAAGATTCCTGCTTTGGGGAATAGGGTCTTGTTCCCTGTTACAGAATAGTTAGTCTTCTTTGCAGTATGCTGAAACGTTCCTTTTTCCTAGGTTGTTGTTTCTTAATGTAATCCAGGATTCTTCTGATAATTACTTTCCTTTGAATATTAAACTCTGCAATAGATAGATTGCTTTTACTGTAATTCAAAGTAGAACTTCAGTTTGTTTAAAGCAAGGTGTGATTAGTGTAACTTTTACTACAACTTTGGATTGCTTTTGAGATTGAGCATATACAGTGTGTGATTGCCTTTGAAATAAACAAACTTCCCTGGGTTGACAAATTATGTAACACTTGATTGTTTTAATTAATAAGCAATTATAGTGACCCACACTACCAAATTGAGTTTCAAATAAAAAGGGAAAGAGGGAAATCTAAAAGAATTAGGAAACTATGAAAAAGCGAGAAACATGAAAAGAAAGGGGAAACACAAGGGAAAAGCAGAAAGTATAACTTAGTAAGGTTTCTAGAATTTAAAAACTTTTTTTTTTTTTAAAGTAAAAGTGGAACCTTTGTATTAAGCTAAAAAAATAGGGATACAACTGGCAAGCATGGTCCAGCTGTCCTGCCAACAGAGGAAACCAGGACAGCTGGCCTGTTTAATGTAATAGAAAAATTTAGACGTAGAGTTACGCCACCTTGCCCGAGGGAAACCAGGGGTTTGTTCACTGATTGCAATCACGCTAGAAGTTCTGAACTGTAACTAGTCGGGGGAGCCATAGCTCTAATACATAGCAACAGAAAAAACATGAGAAATCAGAAAGAAACCAGAACCTATTTCTTCGGAGTGCCGCCATTGCCGGGAAGAGTGAAGGGCTGCGCGCAAGTAGGACACTGACGTGGTGGTGAAGCTTCGAAGTATGCAGCAAATAACATGTACAGACGCTGGCTGATGCTCACCGTTCTGAAGGCATGATCATCCATCAAGCTGCGAAGGTCGAAGATCAGTTAGAGGTGGTCGTGATGCAGCATCGTCGGTGAGGGTGGTGAATTTCGTTCTGGGTTTTCTCCTTCATTGTTCAGCTTTGGTTCCTTAGTCGTGCATTCCGGTGTCGGTCCATGCTCGTGCTCCGTCGCGCTGAGGTCTGGTGGCTCCTCCTCCACCACACAGGCCGTGTAGAATTCACTAGGAGTGGTATCAGGCTGTGGAAGATTGTCTGGAATGGAAGCAGTTGTCGGGGTCACAGAGCGTGTCATAGGGATGACAGGTATCATGGACAGGTCCTCCTCTATAAAGGTTCGAGGCGATGAGGGTGCAAAGGTGGCACCTCCTCTGCGGTTATTCTTGGCTACTTGGAAGGCCTGAACAAACCTCTGGTGGTGCTTTCTGCGGGTCTCTGGTGCACGCCAGCCGGTGCCTCGGCAGGACCGACCCCAAATTCGTGGCACGATGAACAAGAGGGTCAGAGTGCCGACTCGGTGATGCTGAGCTAGCTGGGGAAAAGTCGAGAGCAGGGTGGGAGGTCTGCTTCCCTGGTGGTAACAATGAACAGTGCTCGGGGTGGCCATATACATTAATGCCATGAACTGAATGCTCTGGCCTTCCATTCCCCAACCACGCGTGAGTGGCTCCATCAGGACTTAATGGTTTACGGAGGTAGGGGCTTGAATTAACTGCTCACAGTTGGGAGGATGGCCGTTATTAATGGTGTGCCCTGTTGGCTCCTCCACGTGCCCTAGCTACACCTCCATGTGTCCCGACTGACCGCGTAACACCCCATCTGGGGGCAGGAGGTCCTTTTTTGCAAGGAGTCGACAATGTTGTGGTATGTTAGAAGTTTTAGGAGATCAGGCATCCCAGATTGTGCATTCCAGCTCCCTTTGGACTCTTTCGTTTGCCAGGTAGTCAGCTACTGCATTTGCCTTCCTCTTGACATGGGAGGGTATGATGCTAAGGCTGCGATTGCAAAGGTTGGCGAAGTCCTCAAGAAGACCAGCTAATCTCCAGCTGGGTGAGATTTTTTTCGGGGTGGCCCCGTGCAAGATCTTGGTGATCAGCTGGATGATGACTTGGGAGTCCCCTTCCAGGATGATTTGATGACTGGGTAAGGAGATGGCCAGATGAAGGCCCTGTAGCAGACTAGTGAGCTCCGCGACATTGTTAGTTGTTTCTCCTAGGTATCCAGATGCCATGGCGAGTATTTTTCCTTCGGAGTCCCTAATCACTGCCCCGTAGCCTACGGGTCCGGGGTTGCCTTTCGAGGCACCATCAAAGTTGACTTTGACATATCCAGTGGAGGGGGGGGTCCATGTGTTGGGGTTGGGAATGCGAGTCTTGGGAGCTTGTGCTATCATCAGATCGGTTAGTTTGAACTGCCAATTTTGGAGGATACTTAGCTCTTCATTATGGAAAATCCGATTGCTCCCCTGCCAGCTCCTACTTCGGACTATTTCCTTTATGTGGGTGACCACTCTGTTCCAAGTTAGCTCTAGAGGGGATTTCATGGAGTGGAAGATTCTCTTATTTCTCGCTTTCCATATCTTCCAGAGAATAAAGCCCGGGAGAAGTAGCCAGATGTGGTTCAGGATGGGATTGTTGAAGGCCATGTCGCCCCAATGAGCTATGGTGTCCCTTATGCTGCTTTTGTTTTGACCAGACCTGAGCATGATTTGTGCCCCCTAATCCCATATCTGTTGGCTATAGCTACAACCATTGAAGAGGTGCTCTTTGGTTTCTTCTTCGCAGTGGCATAGCGCACAGATGGAAGGACCAATAAAGCCCCTTTTCTGGAGGTTATCCCAGGTCAGAATGCGATTGTGTATGATGAGCCAGAGGAAGGTGGATACCTTTGGCTAAAGAGCTTTGTCCCAGACTTTATCCCAGATGGTGTCCTTGACCTGGTTGTGATGGTTGGCTTGGAAGTGGTAGGCTTCTTTTATCGAGAAGTTCCCTGAGGCCAAGTGACCCCAACGAAGGATGTCAGGGCCCTCTTTGATGGGTATTTTCCTGCGCGCTGCTTCGTTTTTCCAGACCGAGATATCAACGTCAGGAGGAGCGCTTGACTCTAGATGAGATGTCTTCCACTGCCTCCATTGCTGACTCTCTTCCCATGGTTTCCAGAGCTCGTTGACCTTTAGTGAAGGAGTGTGATTGAGGACTTGCTGTAGAGGTGTGAGCGCGATGAGATCGATCAGCGGTTTGAGTTGCTGCCAGGAGTCTAGCCAAAACTTTGCACTTTTGCCGTTGCGGATCTCCCATAAGGCGTGCTTTTGTACTAGATCCCTATTTTGCCAGGTTGTATTCCAGATGTTCGAGCCCTGGATTCTGGTGTTGTGTCGGATCAATTGATCAGCCTGCATTTTTGGGGCATACTTGTGCCTCCAGATTCTTTCCCATAGAGCATCTGGTTTTTTCAGCCAATGCCACCAGATCTTGGCACCCATTATCTGATTCATCTTGCCGGGGTCACGGAGCCCAAGGCCTCCCAAGATTTTAGGAGCGCAGACCTTGTCCCAACCGACCAGCGCCCATTTCTTATTCGGTTGCAGGCCTTGCCAAAGGAAATTTCTCTGCAAGGTTCTGATAGCTCTGATGATTTTCTTGGGCGCAGCTAGCGCAGTGAAGAGGTAGGTGGGAAGGGTTTGGAGGACCGACTTCAAGAGGACTAGATGGGCTGCTAGGTTAAGGGGTCTAAAGGTCCAGTTGGCTAGGCGATTGGAGATTGAGAGGAGGAGGCTGTCCCAAGAGATGGATTTGGCTGGCGCTCCCATGAGAGGGATGCCCAGGTACTTGGACGGAAGGGAGCTCCTAGGGATTTCTAGGATTCTGGAGATGTGTATTTGAACTGTGGTTGGGGTGTTGAAGAAGAAGAGCTTGGACTTATCAAGGTTCAGAGTCATGCCCGAGGCTTCTGTGAAATCAGACAGGATAGTGTTGAGATTTTGTGCTTCTCTAGCAGTGGGAGAGTTCATGAGAAGAGTGTCATCCACGAATTGGCTGTGGGATGGGGCTGGTCTGACATTGTGCAGGGGGAGGCCTTTGAGGCTACCTTCCTAGATCGTTGATTTGATGTAGCATCCCAGGACTTCAGCCATGAGGACAAAGAGGAAGGGTGAAAGTGGGTCACCCTGTCGAATACCCCTGGAGACTGAAAAAGGCCGAGAGGGCACCCCATTGACTAGGATTGAAAAGAAGGCCGAAGAAGTGAGGTTCATGATCCAGCTGATCCAGGTATGATCAAAACCGAAGGTTAGGAGGGTGGCCTTAAGATAGCACCAGCTGGCTTTGTCGAAGGCTTTTGAAAGGTCTAGTTTGATTAGCATACCTGGGATTTTCTCTGTTTTGAGAGAGCTGATGACTTCATGTGCAAGGATGACACTATCCATGATCTGCCTGCCTTCTACGTAACCAACTTGTTCTTGGGAGATGACTAAAGGCAGTATGGGCTTAAGTCGGTTTGCGATTACCTTAGTTATAATATTGTAGATGACATTGCATAAGGCTATCGGTCTGAAGTGCTTAGGGTTGGTGACCCGCTCCTCCTTTGGGATGAGAGTGAGGAAAGTGGCGTTGAAAGCTTGAAGAACTTGGCCCGAGGCGCGTGACTCCTCCACCACTTCCCAAACATCCTGACAAATTATGTCCCAGCAGTGATGGAAAATGTCCATTGTGAAGCCATCAGGACCTGGTGCTTTTCCAGGAGGCATATCTCTTGCAGCTTGATCCACCTCCTCCTGGGTGATTGGCCTGGTAAGAGAAGCATTTTGAGTGGGAGTCACGAGAGAGGGGATGTGGATCGTAACTCGAGCAATGGCTTCCTCTCGATTTTGCCCATTTTCTGTCATAAGGTTTTGATAATGCCGGGTGAGCTCTTCCTCGATGCGGCTGTGCTCTCGCAGCAGGTTTCCATGTTCGTCCTCCAGGTGGGTTATTCTGTTGATGTGCCGCCTGTGGATCATCGTCCGGTGAAAAAATTTCGTGTTCTTTTCCCCTTCCTTTAGCCACTGCACTATTGATTTTTGCTTCCACAGGATTTCTTCCTGCTTCCTTCTCTGGTCTAGTTGCGAGAGGAGTTGACCCTCTTCTATCGTGAGCTCAGGAGTTCGATTTCCACTGATAAATATTTCTTGGATCACGTCTATTTTGCTTTCGATATCTTTGATGCTTTGGAAGATGTTACCAAAGGAAGTTCTGTTCCAGTGTTTGAGCATTTGCTTAAAGTTTTTAAGCCTTTGCTGAAATTTGTACATCTTGGTTCCGTGATCTGCCTCAGCTTGTTGCCACCAAAGTGTTTCTAGGTGCCGGAAATCGGGATGGGTGAGCCAAAATTTCTCGAACCTGAAGGGTTTGAACGCAGGGGTGGTTTCGGCTATGATCTGTAGAGCTATTGGCCAGTGATATGAGCCCGCCTTGGGGAGAATTAGGCTTTCCATGCAGAGGCCACTTTCAATTAGCTCTTCCGCGACCAGGAAGCGATCAAGCCTGCATGCCACATGCTGGCTACCTGATCTGCGGTTGGACCAGGTGAAGGTACCATTTCTATTTTCAATATCTACTAATTTTAAATGTGCAGGGAGGGTTGTGAACTTACTGCTTTCCGGGTCAAGCCGCTTGCTACCTCCAATTTTCTCCTCCAGTGACATGATCATGTTGAAGTCACCCCCCAGGATCCAGTTTGGTGTGGTGACCAAAGCCCCTATGTAGGTTAGCTTGTCCATGAACTTGTTTTTCTCCCGTTGACTTTGCGGGCCATATACATTGGTGATAGTCCCCTCATGATTTGATCCAATTACCTCGTAGCGAGCTGTTAGTGTTCCAGCCGTTGAGAAAGGCTCTTCGAGGGAAATGTGGCTAGGGTTCCAGAGAATGGCAAGGCCTCTTGAGGCCCCTGCTGTGTCCATATAAAAGTAGCTGCAGTCTTTCCAGAGGCGTTTGAAGATGTGTTCTGCTTCCAGTCCTGCACATTTTGTTTCTTGTAGCATTACAATGTCTGGGTTTTCCTCCTTAATGCAGTCCCTGAGGAGTCTTTGTTTGGTCCTGCCATTGAGACCCCTTATGTTCCAAGAGATTGTCTTCATCATTGGGTGGATGAGTGGGGGTGGAGGTATCCCTCCAAGAGCTTCTGAATCTGGCCTGAGTTGATCATGAGGTTACCCGCTTCTTTGATTAGTTGATGAGCCGGTTTCTGCCCTCGTCTCTTGATTTCTCGTGGGATTTTCTTAGATCTGGAACTTGATTTTGTTGCAATGCCGAGGCGGGCTATAGATCCTTCTGTGGAGTCAAGGAAAACCTTGTGTACCTTACGGAGCTATTCTTCCGGAAGGCCCTGCAGATTTCTTGCGTTTAGGGCTTCTTCTAATTTTTTGAGGTCTATGCCCACTAGGTCTTGGGCGTCCAACTGCATGGGCATGTCGCCATATGTTTCCCCTCTTTCCTCATCGTGAGCTTCCTGGTTCTGATCCGGTGTGGGTGTGGGGCCAGGGCCCGTGTCTTTCTTGGGTCCTTTGTGCGGATCCTGGATTTCTGCCTCCTCTGGAAGCTGGCTAAGAATGTCAAAGGTGTTTTTGGTTGGGATAACCGGCTTGGGGCCTGCTACTTGCTTACGAGGTGGGTTCTTCTTTCACGATTGGATTGTTGTGAAGCCATCCTTCTGCATGTTCTGTTAAGCCTTGGGGGCCGGCTGGGTCAATGGGCAATCTCTAAACAGATGGCCATGCTCATGGCATCTGCGACATTTAAATGGTATGTGCTCATAATCGAGGGTTTTCACCCAGTCCTCATCTTGATGCTCCAGTATTACTGTTCCTGGTAGGGCTTGAGCGATGTTCATGTAGATGCAGATACGGGCATAAGAGGTGTATTTGCGCTGCTTGGTAGCCTCGGAGGCTTTGACATATTGCCCTATGGTGTTTCCTATGCCCATTAGAATTTCCTCCAGCCAGAACTCCCGCGGGAGTGAGTAAAGACGGATCCAGACGGGAGCCATCGAGAAGTCTTCATTGTCTGGGCTGAAGCACTCCGTCCAGAACCTGAGAAATAGCCCGACTGAGTTGAAAAATCATGGGCCACTCTCAAAAATGCAGTCCTTGTCTTCTAGGTTATACAGTATGATCGTGAAGAACCCTTTGGAGCTCAGTTGGACCTCGTAATCACCTCGAGGGTTCCACCAGTGTTTGATCCACTTGTTTAGGTCTCTTTCTGATGGCCATAGTCCTAAGAACTTACCAATGAGGGCGTGTTCTTGCATGAATTGGGTGTGCTCCCCCACTCTGGTTGATCTGATGAGATATTTAGGCGCTTTGTCCATTTGGGGTATGCATTTGCCAGACTCCCATCCACGTGGTGCTTTGGGACGAGAGGTGCTGGCATCCATGTCCATCTCCTTTTGCAGACCCTGTTCTTTGGCGACGAGTTCCTCACGGATTTGCTGCGGCGGCTCAAATGCAGGTCGTTTCGACCTTTTGCCTGCTCTATCGTTAGCAGTAATGTTTCTGTAAGAGGGGGGTTTCCCCCCCTCCTCGTTTCCCATTTCTTCAGACCAGGTCCAGTACTGAGTGCTCCCCTGGCGAATGGATTAACGGCTGCAGAGTGATCTGAATCAATCAGGCAGGGGCGCTCATGAGCTTCAGACTAGGGTTTTCATACAATCTAGTTTTACAAGTGATGTTGGAATATCATAAAATTTGATTTTAAAAGAATGCTACACTATGTCCAAAAGTTGTGTAGGATTGGTCATTTAAAAACTTTCTAAATTAAACTCAACTAGTAAATTAGTAAGGGGGAAAGTCATTAAAACTTGTA
>JASDQU010302484.1:0-10692 GCA_032191745.1 Picea mariana | reverse complement strand
TTCCTTCGCAAAGGAAATTCGGCTAAATAAATTATGAATGAGTGATAAATAATTTCCCGAATTGCACTAATTCCAATAATATATCTTGCATGCCTTCAACTCAACACTTGTCACCTTCAGAAATAGCTTTAGTCACTTGGTTAATCATTCCCTACCCTCAGAAACTTAGGATAAATACATATCCATAAATTAAACTTTTTGAAAATATTAATAAAATATTCTCTTGACTCAAGCTCCCCCCTTTTCCTTTTCTGTGGAGTTTAGCCCTCATCTCGTTTTCATCTAAGTTGAGTTTACGCGTGATGTGATTATATTAACAATCTTGAGGGTGATTACATTTACAATACATGAGCACTTTCCTTTTGCATCTAGGCTCACCATCCTTAAAACACAAGCATATATACAAAGGCTCTTTGGCCTCAAAACTGCGTAATTAATCTGATGTGCGCAAAACTCTGAGATGTGTGCACTCTTCTTTTGGTGTGCCATCCTCACACACTTACACAAGTGTGTGCTACACTATAAAATGTGCGCCCTCTTTCTTTGATGCACATTCCTCACGCAATCACCATCTAGGGAATGTGTGCACAAAACTGAATCCAAGACTTGATCTAGGGTTTGACCTAGGGTTATTACATTGCATCTCCAGGATCGTAACAAGACCACTAAACCTTTACCAGTCCTATGGCTCGATTCCGAAGCAACTTGAATCTCCAATCCAATATGCACATCGACTGAACTCGAAAGTCTCCTTCTTGCTCCACCTGAATTGCATTCCAGTCAATTATATTATTAACATCAGGTACATACTTGTTAAGCAAAGACACATGGAAATCATTATGAATGCACATATAAGTAGGAAGTGCAAGCATGTATGAAACAGGACCAATCCTCTCCAGGATTTCAAAGGATCCACAATATCTTGCTGCAAGCTTTTAACAATTCTTCAATTTTAGGGAATTTCTCTTGGCCTTCAGTTTTAAGAACACATAGTCACCCACTTTAAACTCTCTCTCAGTTCTGCCATTATTTGCATAGTTTTTATGTCTGTCTTGGGAAACCTTTAAATTCTATTTTATCTTCATCATTTGCTCCTCCATTTCCCTGAGCAACTCTGGCCCAACCACTGCTCTGTCTACTGGGTTGTTCCAACTTACTGGGGTATTGCACTTGCTTCCATATAATGCTTCAAATGGGCTCATCTTCAAAGATGCCCAATACCCATTATTATAAGCAAACTCAACTAAGTGTAGGTAATCCTACCATTTTGATGGTTTGTCCATCACTTACATCCTTAACATATCTTCAATCACTTGATTGACCCTCTCTGTTTTCCCATCCGACTTAGGATGATAGGTTGTGCTAAAGTTCAAATTTGTCCCAAATCCTTTGAATAATCCCTTCCAAAAGTTTGATGTAAACTTGGGATCTTTGTCTGAAACAATTTCCTTAGGCACACCATGCAACTTGGAAATTTCCCTCATATAGATATCTTCAATGTTATTTGCCTTATGAGTTAGCTTCATTGGAATAAAATGAGCAGTTTTAGTGAGCTTATCCACCACCACCATGATGGATTCATGGTGCTTTGTTGTTTTGGGTAGCTTAGCGATGAAATCAATTGTTACCACTTCCCATTTCCACTCAAGAATGGGCAATAGTTGTAGCAAACCAACTGGATGTATGTGCACAACCTTTACTTTTTGACATTCAAGACATCTTGCTAAATAATCAACCACCTCTTTCTTCATACGTGGCCAAAAATATTGGCTCTTGACAACTACAATAGTTTTCTGGTAACCTGGGTGCCCAACATAAGGCACATTATGCATCTCTCTCAACACTAGATTTTTCAACTCCTAAGAATTAAGCACATAAAATATGCCCATGTACATGAGGATTTCATCCTCCCTTTGCTCATAATCTTGCATTTTATGTTGATTATTACCTTGTTGTATTTTTTCTTTCATTTCCATATAGTGTTGATCTGATTTTGCAACTTCTAAAATTATTTCTTTCAAATCAGATTTGTACATGCTAATACTTGTATTATGAATCTCATGCACCCTCCTGCTGAGTGCATCGACCACCTTGTTCTCTTTTCCTTTGATATGTTTTATCTCAAAGTCATATTTACTAAGGAGTCCCATCCATCTACTTTGTGTAGCATTCAAAGTTGGTTATCCAAATAAATATTTCAGTCCACTATGGTTTGTCCTCAACTCAAATATTTTTTCCAATGAGGTAGTGCATCCACATACTCAAAGCATGCACTATGGCTTCCAATTCTAAATCATGAGTGGCATAATGTCTCTCATTCTCTATTAACTTCCTTGATTCATAACATATCACATGTCCATTTTGATCGAGGACTCCCCCAAGTCCTTCCTTGCATGCATCAATGCACACAATGAAATCTTCATTTGGATAAGCAATCCTTAAGATTGGTGCACTTGTCAATAAGTTCTTCAAGTGCTGAAAACAATCAACATTCCATTCAAATCCCACACCCTTCTTTTGCAAAGAAGTGATTGGGTGAGCAATTTTTGAAAAACCTTCAATAAATCTTCTGTAGTATCCTGCAAGTCTCATGAAATATCTCACCTCTGAGACATTCTTTGGTACTGGCCATTCCTCAATGGCTCTTATCTTTTTCAAATCCACAACTATCCCTTCCTCTGAAATGATATGACCCAAATAATGTATTTGTCTCTGATAAAATGAGCACTTGCTCAATTTTGCATCCAATTGATGCTCCCTCAATACTTGTAGCACCATCCTTAAGTGTTGCTCATGCTCTTTTAAAGACTTCGAGTAGATAAGAATGTCATCCAAGAAGACAATGAAAAACTTATCCGAGTATTTTATGAAAATACCATTCATCAAACACATAAAGACAACTGGCACATTTGACAACCCAAATGGCACCACTGTAAACTCATAATGGCCATATCTCGTCCTGAAAGTAGTCGTACTGATATCTTCTTCTTTGATTCTCACCTTATGGTAGCTTGACCCGAGTTCAATATTAAAGAATATCTTTGCATATTTCAGTTGATTAAAAAGATCATCTATCCTTGACAAAAGGATACTTGTTTTTCAGAGTCACCTTATTCATCTGCCTGATTTCAATGCATAATCTCAAAGTACCATCTTTCTTCTTAATAAATAATACTGAGGCACCCCAAGGTGACACACTTGGGTGTATATACCCTTTTTTCAAAATCTCCTCGAGCTGCATTTGTAATTCCTTCATCTCTGGCGTGTTCATCCTATAAGGACTCTTGGATGCAAGGGCTGCTCCATGCATCAAATTAATAGAGAAATCAATATCTCTTTCCGGTGGAAACCTTGGTATCTCTCTAAATACATTTTAGAACTCTTTCAGGACTGCATACTCTTCAATGCTTGACACTTTATCCTTATGTGTCTCTTCCATATGCACTGCAAAGATTTGCCAACCTTTCCTGAAGCTTTTCTTCAACTGCAAGGTTGAAACTTCTCTGATAGTTACTGCCCTTGAAATACCTTGAACTGTCCTCAAGTTCCATTTCCCATCCAAGCAAATAAATGCTTTTTTATAACAATCTATGATAACATGATGCTTTTATAACCAATCCATACCAATTAGACAATCATATGAACCCAAAGGTATGATATTCAAATCTTCCTTTGTGCTCATTCTAATCATGTCCATTGGACAATCCTTGACTATCTCATTAATTCTTCTTTTAGCTCATGTAGCTAACTGAACCAACCAAGATTTCCCAAACTTGCTTCTTGGAAAATGAAATCTTTCCACCAACCTAGGATCCATATAACTATTACTAGGTCCTAAATCAATTAAAATAACAATAGGTTGTCATTGATCTTACCTTCCACTTCAATCATGTGAGATTGAAATTCATCTTGCTTATTTTCCAAGGCTGCATAGATCCTTGGCATGCTTCTGCCCATATCCCTCGTTGTATCAGTCTGTTTTACATTGTGAATAGTCCTCAATTTTTCACCTCTATGAGAGCAATCTTTGTACATGTGATCTCCCTCACTACCCCAACATTTAATAGGCTACTGCCTTGGCCTTTTTCCAAATGTTTATGACAATCTGGATGCATTTTGAGTTGTCTACCCCTAAGATTTATTTTTGAAGAATGGTGGCTTGTTCCCATTGTTTCTCTGGTCCATATTATGCTTCGTCTTATCTTCCCAAGCCTTGTGGAAGTTTGGTCTTCCTCTATCTTGATCATAGAGGCACTTGGATCTCCTCATTGCTTCATTCAAAGTCTTGGGATCATCATATTGTATCTTGTCACTGAATATTGATGGAAACCCACTCAAAAACCTTTGAATCTTAACCTATTCATCTTTGACGAAGTCAACATACTTTAACAGTTCTAAAAATCTCCTTTCATACTAATCCATAGTCATACTCCATAGCTTGAATTCAAAGAACTCATTCATCTTCCTATTATGATAACGCTTGGTTTAGTATTTCTTTTGGAAGTACTTCTTGAACCGCTTCCAAGTGATTTTCTTCTCATCAATGTGTTGTACTTACACAAGTTGGTCCCATCACATTGATGTTTATCCTTTCAACTAGTAAATGGAAATTCTTCCTTCCGCCTGTGAGGAATAATTGTGCAACTGAAAGTATTTCCTCATCCCCAACAACCAAGTCTTTTCATCTTCATCTTTCTTGTGCTCACCATCAAAGATAAGAGGTTTATTCTTATTCATTTCTCCTTATAGTTCATACACCCCATACCTCCTCTTATGATTTCTGACAGGTGATATATTTGAACTGTTGTATGCCCTTTTGGTTGAGTGCCTTGGTGAGTGATGATGACGTCTACTCACACTTCTAGATTCTTTCCTTCTGGTAGGATATCTATGATTCCTGGACTTGCTTGATTATGTTTTCTTATTTATTTTATTTTCTATTTTGCCCAAGCTCTGCAACGACTTGTTGTTGAAGCCATCTTGTTTTTCTTTATCCTTCACGAGCCTCTCATTATCAACATTATAGCTTCACACATCTCTTTACAAACCCTTAATGGTCTCCACCAAATTCATGCTCTCCTCTTTTCCTTCTCCATGTCCATTGGATTTTGTCCCTGCATTACCCATGCTCATGTCAAACCCCCTGAATTCATCTGCATAGTTTTAAGTTCTTTTCACGTCTTCCATGCCTCTGGTCTCTGACCTCTCTGTTGATTTCTTCTTGGTTCTAATTGTTCACTTAGTTCTACAAAATGTGCATGCAATATGATTTGTTAGGCTATAATAATTTAACAAATCCATTATTTTATGCATCGTTCTGCCCATTTAAATGCACTAGAAATATTCTTTCTGATTTCTTGTGAATTTTAATGTCCCATTTACATTTCCAGGTGAATACATAGAATCCTTTGTCTAGACTTTTCCAATGACTATTCTCTTTCTCAGTTTCGAGTCTCGAGCAAAAAGTTATTGATGACAAGGGCAAGAAAAGAAACATCCTTTAGCACATGCACTTCAATGCCTAGCGACCGTTCAATCATTTCTTCAGATTTAATCTCAGTTGTCAAAACATTTCACGCATACTTAGAAACTTTTCTTAAGTTTGTCGCGAGTTCATAACCCATTCTCCATTCTTGTTACTTTTCCACGGCCTACGAAATGCACCCTCACATTTTGCCACCTTCATTTTGCACCCAAGTTGACCCGCAAAGGTGTTAAGTCTTTCACAAATCTTCCCTTGTATGTTTCCACACTTAAAAAAAAAATCTCTTTGTCATAGGTTCATGAGTTAATTTCATTCTTATTGCAAACTTCCACCTCCTCCAAAATGCACCGTCATTTTCCGTCGTATCGATTTTACACCCATACTTAGAGACTTTTCTAAATATTTCACCATGGGTCTACGAGGCATCATGAGATGTCAGATCTCTCTCCCTTTGGGCCATCTAATATGTGACAAGGGACAACCTCTTGGGTCATCCGATCAATTCCTTATACTTGGTCATTTTTCTAGATCTCACCGCAGGCGACAGGTCTACAACATTTGTCTGATTCTTATATCTGTGACCTCATTTGTCCGATCGATTCTTGATGCTTAGCCAATTTTCATATTTCACTGCACTCCATGACATCTTCGTTCTTCTCTTATTGATGACTTTGTCCATTTGACCGATCCACTCTTGATACTTATCCATTTCTCAAGACATCTCTATCCTACAGATTCTCAGTACTTAGTCATTTTCAAGTTCCCACCGTGGGTCCACAGGTCCGCGGGTTTGCACTTATTTATTCACACACTCCTGATTCTCCGTCATGCTCACTATCTCCACAATGTCTCGATACTTAGAAAATTCTTGAAATCTCATCGTAGTTATGGAGTCAAAGTTTTGTAGAACAAGCATGTGCCTAACCATGCGGCTCCACATCACCTATCACCTGTTATACCGACCACTATGTAACTGCCATCGTGGCCCTGCCACACTGTAGTACACATCAACCTTTAGCCACGTCAGTTGACACGTGGCCACCACATCATGCTGATGTCAATATACGGAAAAATTACTCAATTTTTTCCAATTTTACCCAAATTCCAATCCTAAAAAAATGCCCAATTCATAATTTCTTTCTTGGATTGCAATGGAAATATCAGTAGTTAGCTTCGTTGCAGCCCAATTATCCCTCTAGGCAACTCATTACATTCACACATGATTGATTTACGGTTCTGGGCTCTGATTTCTCTTCAATTTCATTCATAACTTGAGAAATTTGCACCGATTCCTCCATGGCTACATTGTAAACTCAAAGTTCGACCATCTACTAGCCCGAGTTTTCTCAGAATACAATTAAAATTTAGGGATATTTAATCCTTGGTTCGATTCCTTCCATTACTTGTGAAATTTCCAAATAATTCTTCCTAATTTCACGACAGTAATTTCGTCAAACAAATTACAAAAATACTCTGAAAATTAAATTTATGTAATTTGTATCTCCAATGTTTTGCTAGTTGGCCCATGCAGGCTCAATATTGAACCTATGGTTCTAATACCACATTGAAATGTCCCTAGCTCCAAGTTGGGCCATGCCACACACAAATTTTGACTTCTCCCACAAATAAAAATTCATTTTTCTTGGAATTCTGCTCATTATGGCTCTACGCCCTGCATATGCTACAATATGCAATTCTAACAACAAACCATCCATGCATAAATATGTACATTTTAAGCATACATAATTAACATAATGTACACACAGTAATTGGCACATAAACACATATAAAAGAACACTTATATTTTAATGGTAAATCACTAACTGCACACAGACCTCAGACGTTTGTTTGGGTTTTGGCCTAGGGGTATTACATCACATGTCAATTTCGTAGTTGATCGAGCATCAATGTAAACATGAAACAAAGGTAAAGACAAGCATAGGAGCAAAGCACATAGCCAACTACTCTTTGGCGTCCTAATGTTCCTCGCTTTACACTTACTTCCCATGCAAATGACAAATGGATAGAAAATCCCATACAAATTACAAATGAACAATGTCATAGGACAGATGCCCTACTTTGCCACTTGACATTTTCTTGGTTTCAAAGTTTATTACATGTGTGTCATTTTGAAATTCATGTAACTCCTAAACTGTAGATTGACACATTGAATCAAATATGTTGGCATAACATTCAATGAATATTGCTCATACTTAGATAATTAGGTCTCTTTATGTTAGGGGCCCAACCTCCCTAACCCCTCACGTGGGTAGAATAATATATTTTCCATGTAATAAAGGGTGACATTAGTTAATAAGGCCTATTTAATAATGTGAACAAGTCTAATGTAAGAATACTTATTAGAAGCTTCTACTTCTAGAAAGATCTTCCTCTAGAATGTTCTTTAGAAGATATAATTAATATAAATAAGAGTAGAAGGCATGAGAAAGCCTTGGCTTGAGAATTATTGTAATATAGCACCGCTCTGATGGAGGTTGCCCTCTCAAAGAGGCAACTGAACATTGCTTTCTTTCAATAAAGGTATTATTGTTGGTATTGCTATTCTCATTATTTTGTTGTTCTGCTGGTATTTGTTGAATATTTCTATTTATGCATATTACATTAAATTTGGTACCTTACAAGTGGTATTAGAGAACTTACCTTGATGAAAACTGTTGGAATTTTTTTTCCAGGACAGAGACATGTATTGCTGGCGTCTTTAAAGCACATAGAGTTGTCGCTCAACGGGTAAAACTGCAGTGGGGAATAATGAATGCAAAAAATACAGACAGTTTCATGGGGTTACTTAGAAACAAACGTTTCACCTTGTTGAAAACCTTTGTAACCCCTGTTGGTACCCCTCGAGTAGTACCACATTAGACAAAATTTGTATATGACCATCACTCCAACGTACCATCAGGTATATCGAGAGTCCCCTAGGTCTCCTGAAACCAGTCCTAGAACAATCGATCGACAACCTAACTGTTATAGTGACACCAAGAACAACACTTGGGAAGATACTTTATAGTACTTGGGTAATCGAGTTGTATGACTAAGGGTACGATCGAGCCTCCTTAGTTGGTGCCCTGAGATATTGGGTCAATTACTATTGTTCAACATCGCACGTATATCAAAGAGATATAACATAGGGAAAACCATTGTCTGTAGGAACCCTGAAAACCCTAAACCTTGGGAAAGAAATAAAACATAAAAGGAACATATGAGATCTATTGTAGCACAACCCTACCTCCTGCATTTTGGTTGCGAAATTCCTACATAATTTTTTCCTGTTAACAATTTGGGCAATTCGTCACTGTGGTATTCTTCAGGCCAGAGTATAACTCTACTGAAGTTAAAAGAACGAGTATAGTGGTCCCGTCGACACCCTTATTCGGAACCTATCCCATTGGATTCCTCTCTTCTCCCCGCTTACAGTGGTACCTATCATTTTTAAGTCCTTTTTTTGTGTGGACCCGACCCTCTTCCTAGCATCCTTATTTGGAACCTAGCCCATTGGATTCCCCTTTTCACCCTGATTGTCATGGTACCTATCACTTGTCAATGATTTTCTTTTTGGTTCCACCCACCCTTTTCGACACCCTTATTTCCCCCCTATCCCATTTGTTTCCTCTCTTCTCCTCCTCCATCGTGATACCACTCACATGTAATTTTTTTTAGTTCAGACTTGCCTGCCCATTTTTGTCTCTCCCCAAATTGCAAACACACGTGCCTAAGAACTCAATACCTTGATTTCTAACAACATCGAGAACAAGGAGGACATCAAGACTCTCAATTCCAACATTATAAACAAACTCAATTCCTCCGTTCAGATCCTCTAGGACCAATGTGCCACCATCAAAGACATCAAAGGCACACTCGACCATTTGATGAGTTGCTCCCTGAACCTTACCTCTTCTAAACAAACTTCCTATCATGAAGAGACTGACTCTTCCCATTTCCAAGGTCCTCATTCCAATCACATTCCTCGAGACCTACACCCTACAAGAATTGAGGGGGGCAAATTTGATGGCTTAGATCCCATAGGCCGGGTCACTCAAATGGAACATTATTTCTCTTCGCATGGCATTACTGATGAGTTGGACAAACTTCGTTACGATATCCTCCATCTGGATTCAAAATGTTGGAAATGGTGGCAATGGCGTAGAAATTCACACCAAGGGTATGTTTCTTGGACACAATTTGTTGCAGAGCTTTATGATCGCCTTGAAACCAACACCCACCATTTAGGTCATTTGACCAAGTTGAAATAGTATGGGACAGTGAAAGACTTTATCATCGCTTTTGAGCACTTGGCTTTAAGAATGGGGGGCATGTCAGATTCCTTCTTCCAGGAATGCTTTATCAATGTCCTAAAAGATGAAATTTGTACCTGCGTCCTAATGGAATGCCCCCAGACTCGGTTGGAATCTACTAAATGGGCCAAGGAAGTACAACATATTGTCTCCTACAAGACTAAAAAACCCTCATTTCTTCCTCGCCCTAAACCTACCAATCCTTACCCTCCTGCAACTCCCCTCAAGATTCAGAAATTAACCCAGGAAAAAATGGTTGAACTCCAACTCAAGGGTCTTTGCTATAATTGTGATGACACATATTTTCTAGGGAACAAGTGTAAGGAACACAATCTTTTTATGGCCATGTCTGAGTATGTTTCTGAAGAGGAGGGAGATATTTCCCTTGTGGATGAGCTACCCTCACCAACTGATCTTACTCCACCCTCCGATCCACCATAAGTTGAACTGATGATTTCATTGAATGCCCTCACTAGTTTCTCTACTCCCTAAACCCTCAAGTTAATTGGTTAAATTAAGAATAAAAGATTCATCATGCTCGTTGACAGTGGCAACACCCATAATTTTATTCATCATCACATTTCCCAAGAAATCAATTGCTATATCTGTGCCATCAATAATTTTCAAATTATGATTACCAATGGTGGCTCCATGAAATGTGGGGGACATTGTGAAAATGTGCGGCTCCAAATTGGTCAGTAGCACCTGAAATCTCATATGTTTTCTATAGACATGGGTGGTTATGAAATTGTGCTCAGTGTGAAATGGTTACACTCTCTCAATCCCATTCTCATGGATTTTAAGGAATTAACCATGAAATTAAAGTATGCAAATTTTCAGAGTTCCTCATAATGTTGTTTGTAATTATGAAAATATACTGTGTACGGAGTTTTT
>JASDQU010302482.1:0-12814 GCA_032191745.1 Picea mariana | reverse complement strand
GTTCAAAGTTATTATTACTTCAAGTTAGGGTTGTTGACTAATCCAAAACTTGGCATGCGAGACTAAAGAAAAGTTTGATGAAAATGCTAGTCTCTTATTGTTAAAGTTAAGGAAGGTTTGTAGGAATGTGATCATATACACCAGGTCTATTACAGAGCTACAAATCAAATTTGGATGATGAAATTGATGAGGGATTTTGGTTGAGGTACATGTTGAGTACATTGTTGAGACAAGTAGTTGATGAGTTGGCACATACATGAGGTGTATAGTTGATGATGTTGGTACATATTGATGAGTCATAGTTGATGAGTAGTTGACACATGATTGGTACATACTTGGTACATGGTTGGATGCACTTGTTTATGGTACATGTTGATTATAGGTTGTTTGGTACAGGTTGGTGCATGGTCGATGCACTTATTTATGGTACAGGTTGATTATAGGTTGAGGTATAGGTTGATGCATGGTTGATGCATGGTTCAGATTTATTGGTATAGGTTTATAGTGGTATATATCATAGTGATAGTGTGACAATGGTTCCATCATTCTACTTCTCCTTTAGGTGGAAGGACAGGGAAAAGACAGGTGGTTGTATCCACCTTCCGGTTGTAGCCGAAGAACATAGGGGGTTGTATCCTCCTTCTGGTTGTAGCTAGATAATTGGGGAGTTGGAACTTCCCTCAGGTTGTAGATTGAGAAACTAGGGGGTTGGAGCCTCCTTCGAGTTGCAGCTGGAAGACAAAGGAAGTTGGTGCTTCCAATGAATGCGATTCTTCAAGACATATAAGAAAAAGCATTTTGTGGTTTTCTCCCAATTTGGGTTTCCATGTAAAACACTGGTGTACTGTGTATGTGTGCGATTGTTTATTTCTTATTGCTCATTATTGGATAATAATTCTACATTGATATAACATTTAAAGAAAAAGGATTATAATTACGCTATTACTAATTCACCCCCCTCTCAGTAATCCAACATCTACCACCTAATTATGACACTTCTAAAGTAGCTGAGAAGTTTCCATGTATCACTTAAGTGAGATCTATCCTATGGTATAGCAAAAAAGTCAAAAATAGGAAAAATGCGGGGGTGAAAACCTAACCTATATGCAATAGTTGAAAAAATGAAATTTACCATGGGATGGTATAAGTGTAACCCATCTCAAGAAAATCAACAAACTAAAAAGACAAGTTCATTAGAATAACTCAAAGATAACTCAAAAGAGAGCTTCAGTAGCCACCAAGTCAAGAAAGGGGAAAAAAAAGACCAAATTAGGGAAAAATGGGCAAAAAACGTCTATAAATAGAGGTGGACAACTCATTTTTACCATTGCAATTCAGAAATTAACCAAAAAGGTAAAAAAACATCTTCCTCAAAATGTGTCAAGGAGCTACGGTGGAAAAAAAACCCTCACACTTGGACCAAGTACGTACAAATCAACCCAACCCTCATTTGAATCCATTTTTGCATGTTTAGATTTTATGTTTAGGAGGCACGCCCCCTTGTAAAAATGTCATGTCTATGTGTACGTGGGTTGTCCATGCTCAACCCATGTATGTATGCAGGAAGAGTAATACTTAGCCTGCATACATACACGATTGTATTAAGGGAAGCCCTTGTATGCCCTCTTTAATGCTCAAAAAATAAACAATCAAAGAATAAAACCTCTCCAATTTTTTTTGTGACATGATGTATGTTCACTGGAGAGAAACGTAACATGAGGATCTTGATGTTTTGGTCGAGGAGGATCTCGGGACCATTTCTATGCTAAAATAGTGTGGCATGTGGAATTTCTTCCAGTGTCCATTCATGAGGGCACAAATGAGTTTTATCAATGCTTTGGTAGAGTATTGGCACCCTGATGTAGAGGCATTTATGCTAGAGGGTCAATCACTGACCCCAACCACAAAGGATATCTATTTCTTGACTGTCCTCTCTAGTAGAGGGGAACCAGTCAATTTGAGGACCTTACCTCCAAGGTCATACAACATTTAGGACTACATCGAGATGTATTGTGAGACTAGTACCGAGAAAGTAGGTTCTTAGGTGTCGATACAAAATATCACCAGCCTCCACCTTCACATCATACTTTTCATGACTAGGCAGATTATAGGATTTGTAGCACTCCATTAGGCCTCCCATGCATAGATGCACTGTTCATTTCAGTGTTTGGAGGATGCCATATTTGACTAGAGTACTACCATGCTAACATGCAAGAAGAAACAACTCACAAAATGTCATAGAGATTGCCTAGTCTCAGCACGAGAGAGACAGTATGGGGGCATATTGCCTCCATCCCAACATTGTGTCGGTGGGTATTTTTTTTGCCTAGACAATGTGGAGGAAGAACCCACAAAGAATTTGACGATAATTTTTTTGATTGGTGAGCCTGTTAGATCCCTGTTATAGAGGATTATCTGTATGCCAGAATTAGTTTCTTGAGAGATCTGGACATGCCCATGCCCCCTGGAAAGAAGCGAGATGAGATAGGTAACACATTTTTAAAGTTATAAAAATTTTAAATTTTTATATATTATCCTTTTTTATGTTAATTCCAAAGTACTAAATTAAATATATGTTATGTACATACGTGGGACTAGTGAGATCGACCACCTTTTCCAGGACTAGGCATCATCCTTGACCAAAGGCCAGACCAACAAGAGCGGGAGGACCAACAACTGGAGGAGGACCCCCAGCCGGAGAGGCTGAGAGAGTGCTACAACGAGTAGAGAGAAACCTGACGATTCTCACTTCTGCAGTACCCATGGATGAGATTAAGGATTTCCCCCCAGCTATGCAATCACATGTAATGGGGGTGCCTAGGACTTGGGTCCAGTTATTCCGATGTCTTGCGAACGCTGTAGTGCACTATAGTAGGGCCAATAGGCCTAGATCTTAGATAACATTGTAAAATCATGTGCCGAGGGAATTTTTTGTACTATGTATTGAGGGCATAAGCCCAATGATGTATATCGTCTATTTTTTAGGCTTTCATGCCCACTTTGTACTCATGACATTATTTTTTGGATATTTATATATACATCTTTTTTGTCTTATGGATGAACATTTTTACAAATGTATTTACATGTGTATGTGTGTGTTTTAATTTTACATGTGATAAACATGCCAATCTAATACTTGATTAGCTAATGTATCAGTTAGTTGGTTATATCTCTTAGGAACATGAATATAAGTAATATAATCAAAAGATCGTTCTAAGAGACGTACCCTAAGTAATCATCGGTGAAGAGTGGGATCGTAAATGTGGTAAACACCATTTAACTGGGACATGACCAGTTGAGCATCTAAATAAACCCGGAGGTGAGAAATACCATGTGAAAAGGAATCACGTAGTTATTGTATCACTGCATTGTACTCGATAACATTATTGGTTGCTTTTCCTAAAATAACTCCTCCAAAATATAGCAACTAACCACTAGGTGTAAAAATCACCCAAGTTGCGGAAGCAACCCTATGAGTGTGCCAGCTAGCACTATCTGCGAACCCAACATAAACTTTTGATTCAATTGACATCTGTCACAGTGAAAAAGAGAACATAAATGACTACACGTCCATAAAATAAAAAATACAAGAATGTATAAAAAACTATACATATATACTAGAAGCCACACCTAGGTGACCAATCTAAGTGTAATACTTCTTAAGGTAGAGCCCATTTCTAGGCTCCACTAAACGGTTACCCTCGAAATCAACTAGATGATAAGCACCCTTATCTAAGAATTCTTTCACAATGAAAGGTCCGAACCACATGGGTTTGAAATTTCCTACCCCAAAGGGATCTTTGTCTTAGTCGTAGACTAGGAAAAGATCACCTTTGTAGAAAATCTGAGGGTGGACGGACCGATCATATTGACACTTGACCCATTTCTTATGATCCTCGTTATCCAAGGCTGCATTTTGACGCTGCTCATCGAGCTACTCTAGATATAAAAGATGTTCTTCAGGCGGTGTAGTGTTGGGTAGTAGTTCCAATACCAACTTTAGAGAAGGGATTTGACATTCAATGGGAAAGAGTGCCTCCAGTCCATAGACAAGTTAAAAAGGTGAAAAACTGGTAGAAGTCATTACATAAGTTCGATAATCCAAAAGTGACAAATATAAAATCAAATTCCAATTTGACTTGGATGAATTAATCGTTCGTTGAAGAATAGTCTTGAGAGACTTATTCATATATTCTACTTGACCATTCACTTGTGGGTAATATGGTGACAAATGTTCCTATTTAAACCAAATATTTGATGTTAAGTCATACATCATTTTGTTCTGGAAGTGACTGCCATGGTCAATGACATTCTCCTTCGGGATACCGAATCTAGCTACTATCTGATTGAAAATGAAAAGGGTAGCAGGTTCCCCTTCATTGTTAAATATCGCCATAGCTTCGACCCATTTAGTAAAGTAGTCTACTACTACGATGATATAGCGATGCCCCCTAGAAGAAGTTGGGTGACATGTAGTGAAATCAATCCCCCACGTGGTGAAGGGGCCGACGACAATAATCAGGACATAGGAGCTAGGTGTGCCTGCATATTCCAATAGAATATCTAACACAGGTGACACTTCTTGACCACCTCAACACAATCCTTGATTAATGAGGGCCAAAAGTATCCAGCGTGAAGAATCTTTTGGGATGTTTCCAACCTAGATAGATGACCTCCACATGCTCGTTTGTGACAGTAATTCAAAACGAGCTCTTCTTCTTTGTGAGTAAGACATCATCGAAGAATGCAATACATACCTTGACGATACAAAGTGTCATCAAGAATGAGCTAGTTCCGCACTTGGTGTCATATTCATCGACTCTCATTGTGAGAAGAAAAAGCAGGGCACTTCAAAGTCTGAAGATACACATGTATATCTCCATACCAAGGGTTCAAAGATGCGATCAGAAAAATATCTCCATTAATTGGTGACTCTTCAGGTGAAATATCACCACTCTCAAATGGAAGTTCTGAAATTAACTCCGCAAAGACCAAATACTTTTTAGATTTTGCTGAAACAAAATCCAAGTCAAACTCTTGCAGGATAACTATCCACTGATTGATTTTTCCGATGATGACCCCACATACTGAAAGTGGTTGATGACGACAACAACGATGGTATTGTGAAGTAATATATAGTGATAGAACCATTGGACAACATGAACAACTACCAAAGCAAGTTTCTCAACATGCGAGTAGTTGAGTTTCCGTCCAACTAGGCCTCGAATAAGATAATAGATAACATGTTCTTCGAGTTTATCATCCTCTTGTACCAAGACCATGCCGATTGTAGACTCTACAACAACCAAATACAACAAGAAATCCTTGCCATAATCAGAAGGATTGAGCAGAGGGGCAGACGTCAGAGTGCATTTCAATGCATCAAAAGAACATTGAGATTCTTTGTCCCAATATAATGGGACTCCCTTTTTTAAAAGATGCATGAACCTTTTCGTTATATCGACATAATTAGTGACAAAATGCTGAAGAAAATTTGTTTTTCCCTATAAACTCTGAAGCTGGGGAATTATGCGCGGGGGAGGCAATTGGACCATTGCCTCAACCTTTAGAGGATTGACCATGATCCCTTTTGTTGACATGATGAAACCTTATAAATGACCCAATGTCACAAAAAATATGCACTTGTTTGGATTGAAGCGAATTCGATAGTAGCAACACCTCTCAAATATTAGTTGTAAGTGGGCGGGATGATCGGATCTCTTGCAAGAACGTGATGCCAGATCATCGAGATACGCCTTGACTATGTGTTTGAGGTCTTGAAAAGAAAACGACATGGCCCATTGAAAAGTGGCTCCAACATTCTTCAAGCCAAAAGTAATTTTTCGATACGTGAATGTACCCCAAGGACAAATACAAGTTGTTTTTATGTTGGTCCTCTGGATTGATTTGAATTTGGTTATTCTTGGAAAAACCATCTCTGAAATAAAAAACCTCGCAACCCACACATTCATTGATGATCTGGTCAATAAACAAGGTTGGGAAATTGTCTTTCGGGCAAGCTTTGTTCAAGTCGCGGAAGTCCATACATACGCGGATCGTGCCTTTCTTTTTATTGACAGGAATAGGGTTCGATACCCATTCCATCAAATGCACAGGGTATATAAAACTGGGATTGAGGAGTTTCTTTACTTCATCCTTTATCGTTGTTGCTTTGCGAGGATTGACCGGGCGAATCTTCTGTCGAACATGTTTAACATCAAGATAATTCATGATTTCATGTTCAAAAATTCATGGGTCAATTCCTAGCATTTCCTCATAAGATCATGAAAAAACAATTCTGTGTCGATTTGAATCTCTTCGAGAGAGAGATCCACTCTAATGAAGACATTTTACATGACACTTGGGGTTTTGGAGATATCGATAGAATTGTTTCTGTAATACTTTCCATGTTTCCCTTGACATATATTCTGTGTGTAGCTAGAGGGTTAATAGGACAAGGGATATCTCTATTCATGTTCATAACAAACTCTCCTGCCTCTATTCTCCTGAGCTCAGGTAAGAAGTAATATCTATGGTGAAGATCATCCCAAGTTTTGTCTGGCTCAATCATTTCCTCTAGTATCATGTTGTCAAAGGGAAAGACTAAGTCCAAAGGGTCTTGAGTGACGAGAGAGTCTTGATCCCAAATAGGCTAGAGAACATGATCTAGCTCTTGTGGGGGATCTAGATCAGGGTTAGCTGAGGATTGCTCGACAACACCTCATCAGTGGATAAGGGCATGTTCATGCCAAGGATTCCTACTCCTTCCATCGAATTCGATGGGGAAGGTAAAGTCCACGGGTTGTGAAAGTAGCTCGTTTTAAAAGACAAAATTTGAAAAATTGCATCCTTCAGTTGTCCGGGGACGGTCGAAATAAAATTTACATCATTGGAAGGCAGTGGATAATCAAAATTTCCCATGAAAGACAAAAACAATCCGACACCTAAGTTGACAGTTTTTGGCTTTGGGTTATCAATCATCGAGACCGTGGATGCCCCTGATGAAGGGTTAGGATGGGAGAAGGACAACTAGTCAAAAATTATAATATGAACTTCATGCGGAAAGAATAAGTGCCAAAAAAAGGTGGCTACAACCGAATTAATTGCAAAAGTGCTACTCCATCCTAAAAAAATATTGTAGTCAAGAGGCTCATCAACTACTTCTACCTTGATGCACATAGTTTTACCCTCCAACTACACGAGGAAACATGGAATTATACCTTGTGGTCTGAATGATTGACCGTCAAATGTTGTAAGCAACATGGGTGATGGAGACAAATTAGGTTGGCCAATCACATTCCAACATGCCAATGAAATCATGTAAGTCGAGGCACCCTCATCAACCACCATATGGAAAATGTTCTGCATCAACGATTTCTGTTATTGGGCCCTACGGTTCCCAAGGCAGACAACAACACTTTTCTCTGTGAGGGGAAACTCTGGAGAACTTCCAGAGCAGACATTGCACAAGGAGGTTTTTCCAGATCCTCCACGATGGAGTAATTCTAAGCAACCCTCGTGTTTGGGTTGTGAGAATCCATTTTGAACGCACCTTTAGGGATGCAAGTCATTGTTTCTCCCATTTTATTCTCAATTTGAAGAGGATTCAATGGTTTGGAGGCATATTTTCCCTTCTCAATAGATTCCGATGTTCTGTAGTTATGAGCCTTGGTCAATAAATTCTCTTTGACATTCATCATATAGATGTTTGCGACCCCATTGTTATTTTTATTGGGTGCGGGGGTTCCCTGACTGCCCCCAGCCGTGCTCATGGATTCAAAAGCTTGAGCATATTTTACCCTTGTGGAAAAGTGTTATAGAAAGATTTACCTCACCCTATGCAATCTTGTAGAGAAGGCCTTGTTCCATTCCCCCATGTAGACTTACTTTCCCCGATTGATGAATCCAGAGACAAAAATAAATATTTTTCCACTTGTACCCACCTTGCAAGTTATACATCAAGCGTATACATTGAATGCTCCAGTACAACCCACATACACCATGATTTGTGCCAGAAAATCAAATTAAAATGTTGGGTTTCCATGTCACGACAGGAGATCTCTGATCCTTGGCCTTCCATATACTGGAAACATTCCGAATCAGCCCTTCAGTTGCATTTTGAAGGCTATAAAGAAGCCAATTACGAGCTATGGAAAGGGAGAATTTAACTTTGAGATCAAAGTTACTCTAGAGACATTATTACTTCATTAATGAGTCTACATCCCTTTGTCCTTTATGTTTGAACAAAATGTTCAGCCCCCAAGCTCTTCCCTTGTTGATGGAGAACCTCTTTGTCTCCCTTATATGAGATTTCCTTTGGTGGAGGATTGAAGTGGTGGAGGCCTAGTTGGAAGGAAATCGGTTTCTTGGTTCCAAACCGTGCCGACACAGAAGTCTATAATGTTTTCACTTCTGCTAATCATTTATTAATAGAAATAATCCTTTCCTGTCCAATTGATATCTTGCAAATATATGTGTTATGACCCATGGGCATGTTTGTTTTGTATATTGATGGATTATGCTATCTAATGTGCTAACCTATTATATTATCATTATATGCTTGCTCTGCTTGTTTGTTGAGAACTTGTTGCAGGTATAAAGCTTTGGTTCGATGTGCTCAATGACATACATCATCAAGTGCTTGGACGAGGTAGGCCTCTTTGTTATCTCTCTTGCGCAGTAGTTTATATATCATATGTTGGAATTGAGTTGATTTTTGTAGTCATACCTATCTATTGTGGTTCACCCTAGCCATAGAGAGATTTTCCTCATAACAGAATTGGCAACTCCACTGGGGTGAATCTTCTTTATTAGGGTTTGAAGTACTTTTCTCCTTAGATTGCTCTCGTTTCTATTGTGGTTCTTTTCATATCATTGCTTAACATCTCTTGTTCAATCTGGGTCTGAGTTTTCATCCTTTCTCCCTTTCCTAGACTTGTTTGAAAGCATATACGCATATTTTTGCTTAACAATCACATGTACACGTAGGCTGTCTCACTACAAGCTGCGTATATACGCTCCGTTTGCTCAAACAGTCACGTACACCTTTTCTCCTTGCCAGTTTGCTTGGTTTAGTGTTTGCTAGGTGGGATTTGATGCTTGCTGAGCCTTCTTATGTCTCTGTAGTGCATGTTGAGTACCTGTGGAATGAGAGGAAACCTTCTTTTGGTTGAATTTTTGGGTGAAGTTTTTCTCTTCATATTTTCATTTTTATTGTCCTTGTACATTGGGCTGGTTGATTTATTTCTTGATATCCTGCTTGAGTTATCTCTCTTTTATACACAATAGGGATATATATCAAGTTAATTTTCATTCCATGCATTTTCAGTTTTGATATTATTGAAAATAAAAAAAAATAGGCATTTTGCACTGCTTGGAATTTTTTATCCTTTGAGTTTTCATCATTAGCTTAGTGCGTAAAGTGAAAGATTGCATTTTTACTTCTGAATCGCAAAGTTAAATTTGAAAATTGCATCGTTTTTACTTTGCATTATTTTCATATTTACTTTCTTGCAGAGTCATAACACCATGAGTTTCATCACCATACCTTTTTGAGTAATCACGGCCATAAAATCAATGGTATAATTTAAAGTTTATTAGTAACGATTTTATTTGCTAGGGTGCACAAACTAGTCTAGGATTTAGTGCCTTGGAATAGGATTTTGTGAGTAAACTTCTCCAAGGAAATTAAATCAACATATGTGTTTGAGAAAGGGAGTTGAGAAATCCAATGTATAATTGGTAAGATCAGGAGGCTCCGCTCACACCAAAGTTAATCATGAGGTCGCGCGAAGTTGGTTGAAGGGATATCCCCTAGATACTCGCCTAGCGTCAAAGATATTTCTGTGGATTTATTCGTATTTGGGGATCTTGCGAGTGCCCATACCACTATGAGCGGCGGTGCTTTCAAGGTTTCAGGATTTTCTACCATACCCATACGGTGATCCATACTTTTGACTACTCACCTGTGCATCGGTTATACAATGGTTTATTAGTTGCTTGACATAGGTATTGTGACATACCCACTACTAAATTCATAATTTTTCGACCTTTTTCTTCTTTTCTCTGGGGAACGAAATTCCCCAAATCCCTACGGGGCCTGATACATACCCTTCCATACCTTATCAGTACTCATATGATCGGCGGCTATGACCACAGGTCTTATCGGAGAGGTGCTCGTCGACTTTCGTGATTCGGGAAATCGCAATGCATGTATTTTCTTTTCTCTCTTGTCTTTCGAAGGACCGAAACTCGAAACATATCTAACCGCTTAACGAGATTAACAACAACCTAAGTTAAGTCTGAGTACTCTACCCTTCTGTATTTCACATACCAGAATTTTGGGAGGTACGATGATAGGAGGTCTCACACTTGGGTCTCCCGGGAGACGAAACTTCGAAATCTGCATATCCCAAATGGATTTCACCCATTTGGGTTTTTTACGAAATAAAACGTCAATGGGTTCTTGGGATTTTTCATGGAATAAAACGTCAAGGGGTTGATGCCCTTCGATACTCTGGGAGCCAAAACACCGAAGTATCAGATTTATGTGCACTAGGTCCTCTCAGGGTTTCGCATATCGAGATTTTGGGATGTGCGAGGACAGGGGGTCTCATACCCAGATCCTCCGGGAGCCGAAACTCTGAAATACCAAACTCTAAACTCTGAAGCATCAAGACCTCGTGCACTACGCCATATCGAAACTTTCCCCATCGAGACTTCACATCTAGTAGGTACACGGAACAAAAAATGTCCTTTGGGGTCTCGGGTATCGAAACGCCCAAAACACCCAAGGCTATATGTACTCAGCCATTTCGGCATTTTACCTATCGGGATTTCACTGCTGGCACATACAGGGGAAACTTACCCTTGTGTTTTCCAGGTATCGAAATGCCGAAACGCTGATCCAATTCACACTATGCCTTATCGGGATTTCGCAAGTTAGGACTTCACGATACAAGAGGACGAAGAGTCACATTCTTCGATTTCCTAAGTACCGAAAAGTCGATACACCCACTCGTCATACCCTAAAAAAAAATTCAGGGTTTCGGGGATCGGGGATTCGCGACGTGCGTAGACAAGAGGTCTCACATCTAGATCTTCCGGGAGCCGAAACTCTGAAGTACCAACTCTTAACCTGCGCATCTATTTTGGGATTACACCCATCAGAATTTGGTGGGTCAGGGATTCGGGACTTGCGAGTACAAGGAACTCGCCTCTAGGTATCCTGGGTACTGAAACTCCAAGATCTTATAACTTCTCCATATTCTTACCATTTCGGGATTTCTCAAATCATGGTTTCAGGACTTGTGAGTGCAAGGGAATACAACCTTGGGTATTCCAGGTACCGAAACATCGAAATGTCCTAACTTATCCATACGCTGTCATTTCGGGTTTTGGTGAATCGGGGTTTCGGGACTTGTGAGTACAAGGGAACTCACACTTAGGTACCCCGGGTGCCGAAACGTCGAAATGTTCTAAGTCTAAGAGGACCATTCTCTCTCATGCAGGGTTTTTCAGACTTACGCCATAAAATCCTCTGGCAGATTCTTGGGTAAACTTTAAAAAGGGTGTCCCTGTGGGAAGATCTATCCATGTCATTACTTGAGATAAAATAAGGGAATAGATTTCCTGAGAATAGACTTGAATACTGAATCCGCTCAAAATATACATATATATAAATATAAATATATATGTAAGCCATATGTGGTCTTTCCAATACAAGCGTGCAACCACCATTTCTGATCAAACGCCATATAGACAGTCTTATACGGAAATCATTCATAATTTCACAAACCATGAGCATACATGTCAGAATATTTAAATTCAAGATACAAGATATAACACTTATCAGAAAAACACCAGGTGTGATGCAACTGCTGAGAGGGTGCTCATTTCCACCCAACCGTAGGCTCAACGACTCTGAATGGATTTACCACTGGCCACCCTTGAGCTAGACCATGATGCTGTGAGACTGAGTTACTGTTCGTCAGAGGATGAAGGTTACTCTCCTCTTCTCTTCTCATCAATCACTCTGTATATTATCCCAGAGTTCCTCTGATTTCTCCCCTCTTGCGATCTCTATCACGACTGACACCCTCCCACACCTCTTTCGTGCCTTTTCTTTTCTGGTGAGGTTGAGTGTGGCACGAACTGCCCCATGGTGGTCAGGTCTGAGGCTTCCATGGATGGGTGGTTCATCCCCATCCCTCATTAACTCATGAGGAGCCTCTTCACCTACCAACCTGGTGAGTAATTCATTTCAGGGCCAGCGAGCCACTCTTGATTCTTCGGGCTAGTGAAGACCAAATATGGCTTGGTTCTGTGGAATTTAATGCCACCATTCCAGGTGCCTCCCACCAACTTTCTTAAGCCATCGTGGTCTCTTTTTCAGCACATCCCCCTCTCAGTAGTCCTGTAACATATATTCATAACATTATGTACATTCATTGACCTTTTACTAAGGTCCATTCAAATCACACATTCACATCTTTGAGTTTGCCATAATTCTTGGCCAGTATAGTTATTTTTATAGACTGGGGAAACAGGGTGTTACAATTCCATCCCCCTTAAAGGAACATCATCCTTGATGTTCTATCTATGCAAGATACCAGATATATAAAATATGCAGAACAGAAACGAAATGCTAGAAATAACAGAATAACAGTAAAATATCCAGCATAATCTTCTCAATACACAGAAACGATATATGAAATAGCAACAAAAATAACACTTGAACAGAAATAACACTGATTCAGATAGCAATGTTCACAGGCCTCTTCGAGGGGGCAACCTCCAATCGAGCAACGCTCTG
>JASDQU010302479.1:0-13797 GCA_032191745.1 Picea mariana | reverse complement strand
TCATTAGTATAGATTTCTTTACTACAACACTAAGTGCTTTTGGAATTGAGCATATATAGTGCGTGGCTACCTTTGAAACAAAAGACTTCCCTGGGTTGATAATTTATGTTTCACTTGGTTGTTTAAAATTAATTAAGCAATTATAGTGACCAACACTAAGAAGAAGAAGCCAAAAGATCTGAATTCCAAGAAAGGAAATTCTAGCCATGCCTTGATTTCCATCAAGTTCTCTCCCGATGCTTGGATCCTTGATTAAGGATCATCACATCACATGGCTTCCTCAAAAGTATTATATTTTTCTTTGGATGCATGCAAAGGTCCTCCTATTTTGATGGGGGACATTTCTTCTGTCGAAGTCACTAGCAAAGGAGGGATTGAACTCACCAATGGAAGCTTCGAGAATGTGTTGCATGTTCCCAAACATTTTTTCAACCTTTTTTCCATGTATCAGATGAAGAATTCCGCCACTGGAAATAAATTCATATTCACACCAAATTATGTGGAAATATATGACATGAAAACCAACTCCAGGGTTTCTACTAGTGAGGTAAATCATCAGTCTAGATTGTATACTTTTTCTGAATTCATTGAACTTGATTATGTTTTACTTCTTACTCATGCTGATGAAAGTAGTAGGATATGGCACAAAAGGTTTGGACATTTGAATTTCATATAAATGCAATAGCTTACCAAGAAAATATTATTTGATGGTCTACCAAACATCCATTTCTCCAAGGGAGTGTATGAGGGATGTGTTCTCTGGAAACACCCTCAAGAGAAATTCGACAAGGGAAAGTCTCAGAGAGCCTCCACACCTTTATATATGATCTACAGTGACCTCATGGGTCATTTTCCACATCCATCAATCAGAAAAGATAGGTTTTTTCTCATTTTTGTTGATGATTTCTCACGTTTTAAATGGATCTATTTTCTCAGGAAAAAATATGACGTATTTCAACACCTCAAAGATTTCAAAGCCCTGGTTGAGACATAGTCCATAAAGAAGATAAAAATCCTCCAAACCAATAATGGGGGAGAGTATGTAAATCATGATATCCATAATATTTTCCATGAGGCAGGGATTCAATTGCATCACACAGTTCCCTATACTCCGTAGCAAAATGGACTTGTTGAGCAGAAAAACCGATCTCTAAAGGAGATGGCATCTTGCATGATCCATGCAAGTCACTACCAGAGAGACTATGGGATGAAGAAATTATTTGTGAAACATACATACAACACAGATCTCTCCATAGATTTGTCAAGGATAAGACCCCCTACGAGGCTTGGAGCGGCCTCAAACCGGAAGTGAACCACTTTCGCATTTTTGGTTCACAGGCATGGGCCCGGATTCCTTCTGAAAAGAGGAAGGCACTTGATCCATAGAGAACTAAGTGCTTTTTAGTTGGATATCCCGATGGTGTGAAGGGATATAGGCTTATTAAGCATAGTGTCCAATTCGAGGAAAGTGTCTTGCAGGTACCTCAGCAGCCGCATGCAGTCACCTTCACTCTTCCACCTGTCCGAGATGATCAACATGCACAGGCTGACTCTTCTCCAGACAAGATTTTTGATTCAGAGGACTCAGATGATTCAAATTCAGAGTCAGTAAAGTCAGATGTAGAGTCAGAGCATCCAGATGTAGTTGCAGAGCCAGAGGAAAGACCCAAGTGGTCACAGACCACTCTTCAGGATGCAGGGGATATCGTTGGTGATCGATCCAATGCTAGGAGGACTCGATATGATTTCAGGGAGCCTTCTATTGCACTCACTACCATTGAACCATTTCCTTCCAGGAATCTTTTCTTGGTTTAGTCTTCATATCCACAGTCTTATGGTGAGGGTGGTAGAAATCCCTTTTGGGAATCTGCCATGCAGAAGGAGTACAACTCCCTCCTCGAGAACCAAAATTGGGATCTGGTTTCCCTTCCTTCTAGGAGGAAACTTGTCAGATGCAGATGGGTCTATAGGATCAAGAGTGCACCATATGGAAAAATTATCAAATACAAATCTGGGCTTGTTGTCAAAGGATTTCAGCAGGTTCATGGTATTGACTATGATGAGACCTTCGCTCCAAAAGAGAATATGGATTCCATATGATTTTAACTTTACATTGCGGTAGTCAATGGATGGGAAGTTCATCAGATGGACGTGAAGAATGCATTTCTTCACGGTGATCTCTCTGAGAAGATCTACATGGATCATCCCTATGGATTTATGTAGGACTCATCTTTGTTCTATCGACTAAAGAAGTCACTTTATGGCCTCAAGCAGGCTCTAAGGGCATGGTATGCCAATATGGATTCCTACCTATTGTCACAAAGCTTTGTACGTTGTGAATCAGAATTGAATGTCTACATGCTCAGGACAAGTGATTGACTTCTAATTTTAGTTCTGTATGTCGATGATTTTCTGAGCACCCGGTGCTCAACTTCATCAATTGTTACAGTCAATAAGATTCTTCATGAATGGTTTTGATCATAGACATGGGTCCACTAAACTTCTTCCTTGGAATTGAGATCAGTCAGGATGCATCAGGCATCAAATTGTCTCAGGCCAATTATGCACTAGATCTCCTTGAGAGATTTCACATCACAGACTACAATTCTGCTATGATTCCTTTCCTATCAAGATTCAAAATTGAGGATGGTGGGGAGAATCCACTGGTTGAAAGAAAATTGTATAGACAACTAGTGGGGATATTTTTGTATCTCACACACTCTAGACTAGACCACTCATATGCAGTTGGAAAAGTTTCTAGGTTCATGCAGGAGCCACATGAGCTACATTGGAAAGCTACAAATCATATCCTTCGATACGTACAAGGAACCATCACCTTTGGGATTCATTATGAAGTAGAATCTACATTATATATCATCAGGTTTACTTATTCCAACTGGGTTGGCGATAGCATTGATTGCAAGTCCACATCTGGTTACTCACTCAGTCTTGGTTCTGGGCCTATCTATTGGTTGAGCAAGAAGAAAGCTGCCATTTCTCTATCTTCAACCAAGGAAGAGTAAAGAGGCGTAGTTAACATAACCATTCAGGCTATGTGGCTACAACATTTTCTCACTGAGTTAGGCATTCATTTTCATCGGTCGATCGTCATCTGGTGTGACAACCAGAGCACTCTGAATTTCCATAGAGATCTAGTTTCGAGGCAGCGGACAAAGCACATCGAGATACACATGCACTACATCTGGGACTTAGTACACGAGGATATCATCGAATTATAGTTTTTTCCTTCAGCAGAACAAAAGATAAACATCTTCACCAAGACCTTAACTGAGCAAAAGTTCCATTCTCTGCGAAGTTGTCTTGGAGTGAAGGACACAGTTTCCTATCAAGTGTAGTTCTTCTTCTTACATGCATTGTACCTTGAGGGGGGGTTTTCCCATGAGTTTTTCCCTCTTTCCTCACTCTATTTTCAGTGTATCTTTTGTATTTGGGTACCTAACATGGCCTCATTGTCAAGACCCATTCTTTATTTTCACCATAGTGATGTTTAGGGGGGGTGCTGGAGTTACTTCAACACACACCTAGGATTTTTTTTTTGTAAGGTTTTTCCTTGTTTATTAGTCATAATTAGTCATTATCTAGACTCCTATATTTTAGGGGAGAATATTCCACCTGGATAATATTCTCTTTCAGTTGACAGTTCAGTTTGACTAGTTAAGTTGAGTCTAGATGTTGCATTGGTTTTGTCACCATGCAACATTGGGAACATCACCATGATAATTCAAAATTTCATTGGGATCATCACCAAACAACCACATTAGCCTTGATTCCCTGAGTTAACTCCTCACTACTCTTTGTTCAGTCAGTTAACTAAAGACTAGTTGACTAGTTAACTCAACTAGGTGGCAGTTCACCCCCGTAACTGCCTGAGAGACTAGACTAGGTGGCAGTTCACTCCCATAACTATTGGTGTGTGTCTAGATAACTATATACCACCACTATGAAACATAGGTTCACCTCCAGTGTGAACTCATTGAACTATACAAAGTATATCATGTGTAAATTATTCATTATTCAGAACGGTTAATGATAATTCTTTCATTCTTTCTCTCCTTCTTTTTTCTCCAATTCTCTTTGAAAATGTGTTTATTATTATTTATCTAGATCTATTCTATGTAGGTTCAACACATTTAAACTCACTAGGTTCTTATTAGTTGATTATGCCACTTCGTTCCCCTATGGATAGTAGTTTGCAGAGTATTTAATTATGATTACTTTGTCTAGAGAAAACTCTTTTAATAAGGTGGAAGAAAAGTAAGTTGCAGTATCAAAAACAAGGATGGAAGGCACACTGAACCTTGTGATCAACTATTGTTCTATGAATTGGATGACCACCTTTTCATTTACATGGGTCAGAGGGATGGCCTTTGCCCATTTTGTGAAATAATATTTGGCGGTTAGTATGTATCTATGTTGTTTTGAATAACTCGGTGTAATTTCTCCTATGATATCTAACCCCCATTGCTCGAATGGCCTAGAAAAGGCCACCGGTTGGAGTGGGATAGCTTCTCTCTTCTCCCTCTCCACTCTTATTTGAAAAGTTTTACAGTTTTTAGCGAATGTGTGAGCATCCCTGAACAGGGTAGGCCAATAATAGCCATCTCTTAGTATTTTATGTGCAGTGGTGTTTCTTGCAAAATTTCCACCTACAGGACCATCATGGATATCCTTCAGAACTTTGTCTGCATATTCACGTTCGAGACATCTTAAAAGTACCCCATCATAATTAACACGAAAGAGCACCAAATTTATGAGGTGATATTGTACGGATATTAACCTGAGGGATCTCCTTTCCCTAGGGTTTAGGTTTTCTAGGAAAGTCCCATGATGTAGGAGATAAGTCAATTTCTCATACCAAGACTCTTTCCCTAGGGAGACGTATGAATCTTCACCACACCATAATGCCAATTCATTCTCCCATCGAGGGTCTTCATTTACTTAGTCCTGGGATTTAGCTGGCAGCTTGCATAACCCTTTTCCTTTAACCAGTTTATCAGGTTTTATATCTAGATCCAATTATTGTACTACTGCCATCCAATTTCCTCTTCTTTCCCCCATCTCATGTTGAGTGAATAGGGATCGGACTACATGGTGAGGCACGATGAGTTTGGTATGGTTATTTAAAATGTAATATATGAAGTGTTTTATTGCCTTGCATACTGTGTAAGCCTTCTTGTCTATAGCAGGGTAATTTAGTTTGGCCCCTTGGATATTAGTTCTCATGAATGATATCGAGGCCTCGTTGTTGTAATTATCCTTTTGAGTCAATACTACAACTAACGATTGTTTGGAGACGAAAGTATAGAGGAAGAAATATTTTCTAAATTCGAGACTTGACAACACTGGGGATTGGGATATTGCAGTCTTAATATCGATGATAGATCATTTTCGTTCATCATCCCATTTGAGTTCAACATCTTTACAGATCATTTTTTGTAAGCGTTTGACCTTCTTAGCGAAATCGGGGGTGAATTTCCTCACAAAATTACTTTTCCCAAAGAATGATTGCATAGCCTTTTTGTTGTGGGGCAATGGAAGTTGGGATATAGCCCTAATCCTTTATGGATCTAGATGAATTCTTGCTTGAGATATAATGTGGCCTAACAAATTACCTTCCTCGACACCAAGAATAGGTTTCTTAGGGTTTAAGAATATATCTTATTTCCTACACCTTTTGAAAATATATGTTAAATGTTGGATGTGGTCATCTTTGTTATTTGAATACACAGTCACGTCATCCAAATAGAATACTACACATTTATTGATTAGTCCTCAAAATGCTACATCCATGGCCCTCTGGAAGGTTTCCCCTGCATTGATTAAACCAAAGGGCATGCGTTTATATGTGAAGGTTCCCCACTTGGTTCGGAAGGTATTCTTCAAACAGTCTTCTTCTGGAAATAGAACTTGTTTGTAACCTAAAAAATCATCTAGCAGGGAGAAAATATCAGACCCATACATGGTCTACAAGAATTGCTCCATTGGTGGGACTGGTTAGTTGTCCTTTTCTAAAGCTCTATTGAGGTTTCTGAAATCTACGCATAGGCGGATCTCCCCAAAAATTTTCCTCACAGGAACCAAATTTTCTACCCATGTGAAGTGTCTAACTTGGAATATAATCTTACCATCAAGAAGTTTCTTTAACTCCTTACAGATGAGAGGCTCTAGGGATGGGTGGTATTTCGAGAGCTTCTGTTGGAAGGGTTTTACTTCAGGTTTAAACGGGATAGTGTGTTGAATGATATGAGTATCATAAGTTTTCAGATTTAGTAGGACCATGCAAAGACATATTGATATTGCCTGAAAAGTTTGACATAAGTCTTCCTTTCCTCTTTGGATATTGTCTTTCTGAGATTTATATTTTTGGGGCTTTTCGGGGTTCCTAAATTTATATTTTCATGCATGGGATAAGAACTCCCCGTCTTTGCGTTCTTTGACCCTTTAAATATATCTCTTAAGTCAAAAAGGTTTTATAAATTGGCTATTCCCTTCTGCATCTTGTGAAACCTTGGTTTGTCAGTCGGTTGATCTCTCTAAGGATCGGTTTCTGTTGATTGTTCCTAGAAAACTTCATCGTCAATAGCCAAGTCATTAAAATTATCGTGATTGGTAAAAAAAATTGATTTGTTCATCTCCTTCAAAGACCTTCCAATTAGAAATATTTTTGGGCACTGACAGTTTGTAGAGTAGCTCTATAGTGAACCGAGAGGCTTCATAATCTTCTAGAGGTGATAGCCTTAAGGTAGCGGTGGCCAGATAATCAACAAGAATGTTCTTTGTTCTGGGGACCGCTTTAATGTTGAAAGCTTCAAAATGCTCTATTATCTTGTGCACTTCCTGTTGGTAATTCCTCAGCTGTGGAGAGTTTAAATGTATAGTGTTCCTTACTTGTCTAACGATGATTTTAGAAGCTCCAAAAACCTTCAATTATTTAATTCTTAAGTCTATGGATTTCTTTAGCCTTTGTACTAGAGATTCATACTCGGTGGTGTTGTTTGTGCATTCAAATTCTAGTCTACATCACACGAAATTTTGTTTACCCTTTGGATCAATGAGGATTCACCCTTTCCCTGACCCTTCTTGAGATTTAGAACCATCAAAGTATAAGGTCCAAACTTGTGGGCAAAACCTATTAGCTCCCTCTTTCTTGTCACTTTCCTCCTCTCATCCTCTTAGTTCCATGATTTCTAACACATGTTCTTGACAGAAGAGGGTTTCCTCTACTGTCGTCGAAAATTTCTCTTGAAAAATCATTTCGTAGTTTTGAGTAAGAGGTACATCAGATGAGAAGGGGGAGAAATTCCTGAAATCGGAGTCACAGAAGTAATTTCCTAGCATGGGGAAATATGTCTTTGAGGGTTCATTAAGGGTTTCTAAGTCGATAACCGTATGTTTTATATATCTTTCCCTATTGATCCCGATCATATTTGTGTGTCCCTTTAATGGAAGACAAAGGTGAGCCTAGTCTGTACTAAAGTATCCATTTAACTTCTCAGACCATGCTCGACTTAATAACAATCCATAAGCTTCTGGAATATCTACTACAATGGTGTCAATTACTTGCACAAATTTAGGGTGTGTCACTATTCTGATCATTACATATTTGAGCTCTCCCATGACCTTTACCTGGGTTATGTCTAGTTGTATTACATGTTTATTGATTTTGAGAGGGAGTACATTTAATTTTTTGCAAATAGACAATGGCATAACATTAGAGGAGGCTCCCAAGTCAACCAAACAATTATGGAGGTTTATGTTGAAGACTTCAAATTTCAAGAGGAACGGTGGCACAAAAGGTTTTCCCTTCTTTTCTTCAGAGCAGGCGTTCACAGTTGGTTTATTCCTTAGATCCATGGGAGTTAGATTTTCTCCTTGGTGAGTTCTTGTTGTAGGATTTTCAACTGATTTCAATGCTTGTAATAGAAAGTACTTTTTTCTAAGGGATTCTACATATGTCCATGACCGATATGTTTGCTTTCAACTTTTTCAAATCTTCTACTATGTTGTAGTCTAGCTTGGGCGATTCTCATGTATGGATGTTTATAGGATTTCTTCGGGGAACAAAAGGTTTTTGCAGGTGATTGAGAGATGGTTTTCCTCCTGAAGTTTGGGCAGTAGTAAGATCATTTGAGACAGGTTGACCCCTACTTCATGTTTTCAGAGCCAAGATCTCTGTGGCTAGTTCTTGAACTTCAAATAGGTCAGCGGAACACACTAGTAGGTATGGGTCCCATATAAGCATGGTTGTTTCTTCTGGCAGATCAACTTCTTCCTGATCAGTAGTATTCATAACTGAGCTACTTGATTGTTCGGTTAAGGCAAATTCATCTAGAAATTGGTTGGCCATCAAATTCATGGCATGCACCCATTGTGGGCAGTCTCTTTCAGAGTGTTTCTCTTGTTCATAAGTACAGAAAGATTCAGAAGCTATGTTTCCTAGATCAATGTTTAAGTTGGCTACGGGGGGGGGGTTCAATCGCTTTGAACAATGGATTTGTTTTGAGAAAAGGTTTATAGGGCCTCTAGACTTTGTTTCCTTCCCCTATAAGTATTTTCATGTCTAAGATTTYGTTTGACAACTTCTTGAACATGTGTTTTAGGTCTTCTATGTCCCCACTTCCCTCTTCAGGACCTTTTTCTATTTGTTTCCCTGGGGGTCTATTCAATAGTAGTCCTCTCCTGGAAGGAGGTTGAACTTCTTTTATAACTAATGAGACATGGCCTTCTTTACATCCCTTCATTTAGAACTCTATTGTTTCGGCTTCTTCAAAATTATCAGCTAAGCTTGCTTTGGCAACCCTCTTCACAAACATGGAAATAGAAGCTGGGAGAGAATTACCATATACTTCGATTTGCAACAACTGAGTGGGTTTATCTTTGGGTTGGAATTTGTTTAAGATAGTGGTGAATATTTGATTGAATTCTTTAACCTTATCCTTTGAACTCATGGTGGCGATGAACAACTTGGCCATCAAAGCTCCTGTCATGGTTTCTTTTACAAATTTATCCAAAAAGTCATTTTGAAACTTCATCCAACTAGTTATAGACCCTATAGGTAAGTTAAAATACCATGTGGAGGATGAGTTCTCAAAAGTATAGGGGAAAATACTTTATACTATGTCTTCATGTTGTACATTCATCAGTCTAATAGATAGTATGAGTTTTTTGAAATGGTTTTCAGGAAATCCTGAGGTTTCAAGGTCAAATTTAGGGAGTAATTTCTCTGGATGTCGGGGAAGGTTATGTACTCGTCCATGGATGGCCAAAGAATATTTGGCCAACAAAGGTTTATTATTCTAATGTGGGTTTCTCCTTTCTTCATTATGATCATTGTTATCTTCCATGTCTTCAGATCCCCAAAATGAGCATTCTGATTTAAACCCTTCCTCTTCTAAAAAATCATCGGGCTCGGAGAATTCACCGACCGATGTTTAATGAATTATATTAAGGAGATGTTCAATTTCGGTGAGGGAGAAATCTATCATGTCTTCTACTGTGTGCAAAAAAACCTAGTCGGGGGACTCAACCACTAGTCTTTTTTTTTTTTCTTCGAGGAAGTAACAGAGCTAAGGGAAACACACTGGTCTGTTGGGAATAAGATCTTGTGATTCTTTTGAATTGGTTGGATTTCTCGTGAGGAAGAGTGTAAGGCATCTCAGGGAATAAATTTTCTTCCTCGAGCTGGGGTGAGTTACTCATTTTAGGAGTACTCAGTGTGTGTGGGTTGTCTTGGGAATGACTAGCCATGCATGTGGGCTATTTTGAATCTATAGGCTCTGTGAAATATTTTGTAAAAAATATTGTCACCCATTCATTCTTCAGTCCCTCCTTCTAGCACCAATTTTGTTGAGGGATCCTAAATCCATTTAACTCAATAGTAGGAACCAAACCCACCACCGAGACCCAATTAGACTCTGCAACATTTATTAGTGCAATGGTTCTGCAGATCGATGGGATTTATGTTTTCTAGTGAAATATCCTCCTTCATTTCGGCGTTCTCTTTTGTATTTTATCTTATAGGTGGGACCATTACAAGATAAAATCTGGTATAAATCAACTAGGTAACAAAGTGGGAAAAATTAACTACTGGAGAAGGTTGTGCTTGGGATAACTCTTTCACTCTAGCATGCAGAACATGATTCTCTACCACAATCCCAGTACTAATACATTAAACTGTTGGTGTTCTAATTATTGATTGAGATATAATTTATCAGAAGAAAACATGCTTGTGATCAACGATGGCAACAAAAATGGTTTTTTTAACTCTAATAATCAATCACATATTAACACAATGATTTACTTTTCATCATTAAAGACAATAACTATAAAAATATTGAATTAGATAACTTATCAATAGTTTCAGAAGTTCTTACTTGTTACAGAATCCATTCATGAGAAAAAAAATAAAAAATAATTCTTCATCAAATCCAATCACACACACTTTTGATGAAAACACAAACTTGTCTCTGGTCCTAAATAGGAATTCTCAATTAAGGAAGCTCCGAAATAGTTCTTTACAAATCAAAAAATGAGGCTCTTTGTAACAACCATCAACCCTTTGCTAACAGGTCAATCCTCTTATTTATAACATATTATTAACTAAAAATAACTACTAAAAGTGCAGCTAAGTAAAACAAAAAATCACCACATGGCACTTTCATCTCTCATTCTTTCTAAGAGTCATCACATGATCTCACTTGAGAGGATGACTCTTCTCGTACTCCGACCATTTGAGGAAGATATCCTCGCATGTGTTAGCATACGAGAATCTATGTTTTTCCATTGGGGCCGAAAGAATCTCTCTTATCTCTACTTCCTGTGCCCGATATTTGACTATTCTGGCACTCAATTGTTGCAACATGGCTCGGTCTTTGATCAGGTGTTTCATGAACTATTTCACTTCTCTTGGCACCATGTACACCACATTTTCTATCTCCACATCCCATAATGATTCTTGTTCGGAATGTGATTTGATCTTTGTCGCGCAAGTCGACAAAGTCGTCTGGTGTACCAAATTTGTGGAGGTCGATGTCTCTCATTTCCCGATTGATCTTGGTCCAACCGTTTTCTCACTCGATCCATTTCTCTTGTATTTCCCGATGAGGTTATTGAGACATTTGTTCCCAATATTCAGTCGATTTATTTATGCGGTCAAGGTTTCTTTCCTTTAGCACCCGGATTTCATGCTCTTCGACATCTCAACCCTGTTGAACCACACTGATATAGTCGATCCTTTCCATAGCTTGGTGTGCTTTCTCGTACCACCTATCCATATCCTTGAATGTCACCAGTGCCATGAGGGTGTCTTCTTGAAGCTCAGTTATCCTTGCATTGAATAGGTTTCGTTCATCTGTAAATTTAGCGTAGGCCTCCTAGAAGTCACTTCTCAGGAACACCGTGGTTTGTATGGTGTCCTGGTAATATTTTTCCAAGTTTCATAGATGTTACAATTCCTTCAACATAGTGGCTAACTCCTCTTCATCCCTTTTCTCTCTATCTAGGGTGGCATCTATGATTTCCATCCCTGCACCGATATTTTTGGATGTCTTCGCATTATCTTTGTTGATAAGTTTTTCCTCTGTGGTGATGAGGATGGAGCGATCTAGAGTAATCATCCTCTTCTTTTTTGTTCTCTGCACGATAGATTTGATTTTTCAGTCATAGGAGATGGAATGGATTTTAGAAAATTCATCCATGGGTTCGGGGATTTGCTGATCTCCCTAGGTAACCATATTTCCCAGGCCTTCGATGGTGTATATCTATTCAAGAATGGGTTCTTGAAATTATTTCGTATGTTGAGAGGGTCATGCCTCTGTTTGTTTCTCATCAGGAGGTTGAGTACCATTTTAAATTGAAGCATCGGGGGTGGGTTCGGTACTTTCTTGATAATAATATGTTGAGATGTCGATTTCCTGCCATGGAGCTTCTTCTTTTTGTTCACCCGACACTGGCTCGTCCGTCAAACTATCCTTTTGAGTTTATCATACATCGAGTAGTTCAATGTCTAAGACATATTCAACCTCCTGGTCATTCTATGAAGGGCTCTGAATTTGAGTGCTGGGAGTTGGGGAAGATGCCTTCTCGGGATCCTTTTCCTCTGTGATATGTACAGGAGTCACCAAGGACACCTCCAAAATTTCTTCATCATCATAGATGTTTATCAATTTGCAGAGGGGGTTTCGTGCACTTGTTCTCCGTGATGTTTTTACTATCTCCAGATGAGTTGAAACATCATCTGGTGATCCAGCCTATGGTGTTGTAACTCCAGGGTTATCTAACCCAACAATTTCATCTATTTATATTAGCTTCGGGCCACTTGGACCTACCCGACTTTCATTTGAGTTGTTAGTAGGGGACCCTATCATTCCTATGAGGTATAGGTATTATTAAAGCTGATCAATTACTCACTACGCCTATTCTATCATGAGAAATACCCTTTCACATGCATCTTCGGTCATAGGGAATCCTCTATACTCCACTGAAGCCACTAGGGAAACCTCTGTTGCTTTTTTCGCTTTGATTTCTTCCCTAGCTCTCGCAGCCTCTTGAGTCGATTTCTCTATGGTCATTGCCTATTCATCTAGGCTCATGGACCTGAACCTAGCCATTTTTTGGTCGGCCATTCTTGCTACCACCTCGTCCTAGTCCTGGGCATTTTCTGTGAAGACTTCATCTTCAAATTTGTCGAGGGCATATGACCAACAGGATGAAACTTGTGAAGTGTGTTGCAAGACCATGCCCTTTAGATCACGCTTGCAGAATTGTCCTATCTAGAACCTAAACTCGAGCTGGCTCAACCCTTGTTGTTTGTCTTGAGTTGTATCTTTAATAAAGTAGTAACCTACATGGAAACCATAGGGAATGAATGCTCGCTTCTTATCCTTGACCATGGTGGTGATGTAGCCTTGCAAGATGGTTTGATAGCATATTTATCCTACTAAAAATTGATCCAATATGTGAAATGGTAAGAGATGTGGTTCTTTGGTGGCCTCGAATAGTCTGATGTAGGTGTCATTCTCTTACAAGTACCAATCACCTACCTTGGAAATCATTTTCTTGGTCGCAGTCAATAGTCTCGGGCATTCCTTCTTAAAAAGAATGAAACAAATTTGTGCAATGAATTCATCGTAGATAAGGGAGTAAGACTTCTTTTACCTGTTGTCCCATAGGATGCTAAAATATACTTGGACCAGGATCTCTGTGACATGCCAACTCAGATTCATTCCAGCAAAAATGATTCTGGTGCACATGACGTCGAGCAAATATGACGCCATGTAGAAATTTGGCATCTCTCCTTCCTTCGTCTTATGAGCCTATTGTATGCAGATGCACTATGTAAGCTAAGGGCATCCAAGCCTCTGAAAAACTGGAGCATTCCTTCTCTCCATACAATCGACAGATGAGATCCATCAAATAGATGTATGTCTCCTTCAAATTGGTCATTGAGTACCAGCCAATTCTCTGGTTGGTGTACTTCTTGTCCTCCCTCGACCATGAGGCCATCACCTAGATGTTGGTCACTATAATTGCTTAATTAATTTCAAACAACCAAGTGAAACATAAATTATCAACCCAGGGAAGTCTTTTGTTTCAAAGATAGTTGCGCACTATATATGCTCAATTCCAAAAGCACTTAGTGTTGTAGTAAAGAAATCATTCTATCTAAACTTGCTGAAATGAACTGAAGCTCTGAATTGTATCACAGGAAAGAAATCTCCCTATTGCAATTCTTTATAGTTCAAATTAAGAATCCTGGATTACATTTAAAATAACATT
>JASDQU010302477.1:0-12900 GCA_032191745.1 Picea mariana | reverse complement strand
TTTATTCATCTTTATTAACTTTTTGCATGACTATTGCGATAGTCTTCATTAGGTAGGCCAAAGGCGACTTCTTTACCTTTTGAGTATGCCATTGGTCTTCTTCCAGACATAGTCAATATTCAAATTGAATGCTACTTTAGTCTTCAAGCCTACTACTTGAAAATAAATAAATAAATTAATAGTTATGTGTGGCTTAATTTCTCGGCTTCCTATTGCACCAAGAGCAAAAAAACGTTCCATCCATTCTCTAAGTAACTCTTGTTGCTACCTAGAAACTTGTCTCAAAGCTTGCCGCTTTTCCTCAAATTTGCTTAGTCATGATGAAGATTTCTTGAACTACTCTAATACCATCTATCATGTGGGTGACAATGGTGAATAGCATCAAAACTATGTCAAAATCAATGTTGATATCACCTTTTCTTTAGAAAGTGGTGAAGAGTATGCTTTGATATCATCTATCATGGTAGTGACAATGGTGAAGAGCACCAAAACTATCTCAAAATTAGGTCTGGTACCACTTGTCATGGACCTACAATCTTCTTTTACTTTTCTCTGAAAACATTAGTTTCTCTGAGGTGTGTTTCTATACCGGATGTTGTGCGACATTGCATTTCTTTAGTCATAGTGGTTTGGTCAACCTGCATCTACTACAACTAGATTACACCTCTTCACTTAAGTTCTACCCATAACTTCAATTTAAGCTACAATCTGTCAAATGCAACTAATTCCTACTCAACCAAGTATTCAATACTGAGCACATGTCCAATCATGGACTTTAAAACATCCTAGAAATAATTATAGTTATCTAATTATTCAATAATTAGGCAACACAATACATTGAAATGAACATGTCATTCATCTAGGTAAAGAGACTACAACATTTGTATAGGAAACATCTAAGGTGGATTCATTTACTTCGTTATATGAAAAATGTTATAGATATACAACAAGGGATTCATAGCTTTATTCTTGCAATTCTATTATAGATGGACAATAAGTCTAAAGAAATATTGTCTTATTTCTACTACCCAAGATACTTGCATAATCCAATCCCTGAACCAACCAAACGCCTACCTCCTACAAGTCTTATCTTCTTCTTCTTCTTCTTCTTCTCACCCAATAAGTACAATTTTCCATATTGTGCAAACCATTAACTTAGCACAATCCTAGAGCTCCTTTACACTCTTGTTGAATCTTGGTGAATGATCAATGTATGATTTATTAATGCCTTAGCACCTTTGAGGTGTTTGTTATTTATAGAAACTGTTATCGCCCTGTAAATTCTCCAGAGGTTGTTAAGAGGTTGAAAGAATTTATCAGAGGTAACCTTATCCAACCACTTAAAAACTGGGATCTAGCCCTTTCAGTTTCAGAGAGGGATCTCTCTGTAAGATTTATCTTTGTTTCAGGTTTCAGATTTTAGGCTAGTTAAATGAATAGACAGTGTCGTTTTTTTTTTTTTTTTTTTAAAGATGGTTGAAATATAAATCACGCATCCATTGGGCTATGGGGTCTGTATTATAAAACTCAAGATCAAAGAACAACTTTTTTAAAGGATACTTTCACAGGGCAGGATAATGAAAGCTATTGGATTCTTTAGGAATAAAAAGATGGATAGCAGAAAAATGAGATAAACACTAAGAATAAAGAAACATTTAAGAATTTATTTATCGTATTGCTAGAAGACAAATGGTAAGATCTTTTAAAAGTCGTAAACAGAGTATATGAAATAAGTTTTGCAACTTGACTCCTTCTAAATGATCAGAGAAGAAAATATATGTGATTACGAAGACAAAAAAACCATTAACAATGAAAAGAACACATCACCAATAGTTAACACGCATGAATCCTGTGAAAATCTCTCTTTTATTATTGGTAGATCCCTTTATAAAAATTGCAGTGCTTCAACTTTCTTAGGCGTGAGATCAACCCTCAATACTTCAAAGCTTGAAGTATTTATAATCAAAAGTTACAACAATCCTGTCATAAATGATCAGGTCGTGAAAGATGTTAAATCTAACCAACTAAATAACGGAATACAAAAATATAGTAACTGTTGATGATGTGTCGAAACTTTATGATGATCTTTTTGGGACGGCCGTTGGTGAGTCATTCACATGACTTTGGATGCTGCGCATGATGACTTAGATGATACATGTCATCTATCATTCGATTAAGTTGCACATCTCCTCCCACCTTTGTTGACTAGGTGTGGTGACATTGAGCATTCTCTAGTAGATCTCATCCACTTTTGTATACTTGGAAAATGTCGTCTTGACAGTAAAAATATACTTGATCTCATGCTGTATGCTGAGGTCTGGCTGCAAAGTCTCTAAGAACGCCTTGCCTATAATACTGCCCTGTATTCCCGAGAACTTGGAACTATCCTTCGCCACCATGGAAATCTTCTGCTTGTAGTCAGATAAGGTCATTAGCTTATCGTTCAAAACCAACCAACTAGGAAAACCTTTCTTCTACAAGGCATCAATTTTGCTGAAAAATTTCTCAACTCCGACGTCCATGTTCTGGACTTTCTCCTCCAGCTGTAGCATCAACCCCCTTTTGGTCAGAATTCTCTTAAATTCGAGGATGGTTTCGGTCCTGTGTTCGATTTGCAGGTCTTCTAGCTCTTCTTTGGTCTTTGAATTCATAAATCGAATGATTTTGTTTGCTTCAGTGGGCATGTCCCCCAACTCTCTTTTTATCTTATCAATGGCCTATTTGCTCCTCAACTCTAGTTCGTTTTGTTCGAACATGATTTGCACCATAGGCCAAATGTCCTTTATGGACTTAGAGATATCCATCCAAATCTTCTCCTTAGCTTCGACAAGTGTTTTCCCCGTCACTGTCTTCTTTTTCATCTGTTGTAGTTCCTGTTTGAGTTTTTCTGTTGTTTGCTTTTCGATTTGGAAACTCGTATGGTAAGAGATCTTGAGCTCCTGAAGACTTTCAACCTCCCTTTTTAGTCTATTGATTTCTGTTTCCTGTAAGTTCATTTCCTCCATGGACTTTGATAGTTCTACTGTCTTTTCCAGAGCTGATAGTGGAGAGTCTAACAGAATCTCTGCTATGGAGGTTGCTGCTACAGTTGCGGTACTAACTCCTGCAAGTGGAACCGCACACATTGGAATTGTTTCCATGGGTGTTGATTGTTCTTTCTCTTTCACCAATTGTTCTAGCTCTGATTCCATTTCTTTTAATTGTGCATTATGTTCCATAATCAGCTTGAGCATTTCATCATTTTCACCTTCCATTTCGACTATCTCCTTTGCATGTGAGTCTTCTGTAGGTGGCAGTTTCAATTGCTTTCTCAAGGATTCTATGTCATCATTTTTCTTCTTGACCATCTCCTCCACCGGTTTTACATTTGATGGGTCATATCCAATCTTGAGCACCAGCTCTTCCAAAGATTTAATTCTGTTGTCCTTAGCGAAGGATGATATCTTCTCCAACTTCAATTGTGTCTGAACATTGTTCAGAGAAACTTGTAATTTAGTAGCAGTAGTAGAAACATTTGCCAAAGTGTATAATACCATTTCCCTAGTCTGTCGATGTAGGTCCATTTGATCAGCTGGGTGTACATCTTTGGTGTTGAATTTAGAAGTTTCTCTCTTGTAATCGATGATCACCTTAAGGTTGGGCACTTGTGCTTGTAAGAAAGCCATATGCATCATTCCTTTCTCTGTATCAAACGCAGACTGTCGTGGATGTTTGCTTCAAGAAATGAGCATAGGTGTTGCTTGTCAACATCTAATTATTCTTTTTTATCATATCATACTTCTCGAAAACACTTAGTTTTGCACCTCCTTGACTTGGCGGATTGACCAGTGGAATATTAGTCTGCTTCTGGGATGAAGAAGTAAACATGATCTGTTGATTGCTTATGATAAGAGGTGATTCATCATCCTTAGTAGCTATGATGGGTGATGTTTCCTTTTAACCAGTCATCTTAGCCATATGACTGGATTTCTGCTTTTTGGTGTATATCCGAAACTCCTCAGCTGAGACTTCAATGATAGGAGAAGAAGTATCCTTTGTGGGTGTTTTCTCTTTAGGGATCTGCAGTGTATTTGTTTGAGAGATAACAATTTGAGGAGACTGCAGCTCTACCTCTTCCAGAGTGNCACTCTGTTTGATTCACAAATTTGTCTATCTCTGGCTTGGGTGCATGAACATACAGGATATTTTTGTTCTTCACTCTCATCTCTGTAATGGTTCCCCATGGATCATAGTGCCACAAGAAGCTTGTGTCAAACTTCATTTCCCTCAAAAGTTTATCTGCCTCTTCCTCGACAGCTCGTCTATTGCAGATAAAGGACCCTATCCGCCCCTTGATCCTCAGCTGTTGTTTCTTCCTCAGAGTCACGAAATGCATGTCATCCGAATTTATCATTTGTCTTATATACTCAAGAGCAAATATCCTCATCGGAAAATACTTGGGAAGCTTAAATGGAGCTAGCTCGCACCCGTATAGTCTGATTTCTATGTAGTTCTGATATAGGTACCAATCTCCCATTTTTGCAAGGTTCGAGAGGTGTAAAATTCTCTGGATCTCTTCATTTATCCTGGGCTCGGGACTATCACTGAGCATGCTCACCATAGGATGGTAGAACTACTTGATGAGCTATTTGAAGTTGAACTATGTCGAGTTCCTTCTGAGCAATGAGGTCCAAGATGTTACTGCCTGTGGTTTTTCGTCCTTGTCCATTTTCTGCATCGAGAAGGAGAACCTTTCTGCCTGAAAGAAGATGAACATGTAAGCCAGTATCAAGGAATACCGAAACATGCCCTCTATGGAAAATCTTGAAAGCTGATCGTCGTTGTTCTCTACCAGGAATGTGTTGTAGTTGAACTGGATGGTAGCTTTTTCCTCAGCTGAAAAAATGGATAGGAAACCCAATATAGGTTCGTCTACCCATTCGTCCGAAAAATAGCCAAGTAGAGAACAAAGTGATGAAATCACTTGGTTTCCCCTTTCTGAGAACAGGGAAGAAGGGTATGGGGGGTTTGTCTTGGGGAGTTGGGCATCCTGAGGGAGGAAAATCTCAAAAATTTGGGCTCTTTGTGGAAAAGACAGGTTTTGGTACAACTCTGTTAGGATTTCAAGGTTGAAAGGAGAGGCAGATTCGGCTCTAGATATTTGTAGCATCTAATCAATGGCGTCTAACATGATAGAGAAAAGAGTTTCTCCAGACGAAGAAACTATGGTTCTTTGGTCAGGGAGGTAATGAGCTTGAAATTTTAGAGTGAATTCAGAGAAGTGGTGGACTTGGGGAAACAAATAAAGAGGAGGGTTGGACTCCCAGAGCCCTATTTCATCGCTTTGGTCTATGAATGTATTCTTAAACCATGACTATAAATCCGCAAAATCAAATTCACACTTTGTCTCTGAGATTAAGTAATCCTTGTCAGCTAAGGGGATCCTTTCGAGGTTGGCAGGAGGTGGGAGGAATAGATTTTCCTTGGCTTCTTCTCTTTTAGACTTTGGTGCCACTACTTCGAAAATACCTGCAGTTTAAACACAAAACGTTAGCGGGTAATGGTTGTGGTTGGATCAAAGACTGGATCACTGAAGTGGAAAGAATTTGTCTAGTGTGCGGAGAAAGTGAGTGGTGTGTAAATGGCGGAAACGGGGATAGTTTTGAGTGAACATGTATCTGTTTGAGCGCGGGTGACAGGTCCGCAGGCTAACGGATATGTTATCATGTAGTAAATGGCCAACGGGTCATTTGAAGTGTGAGATGGCAAGTAAAGGACGGATGACGGGTACGATAGGGTGACGTGGGGGATGCTGATTGGGGGAAAAGTAAGTGTGCGGTGACTTGTAATGCGTGACCAGAGGGAGTGAGCTGACAGAGTTATGAGACGAGACATGTAGGGGAGGTAATGGGGTGTGATGTCACTAGGGGGTGGCGGTATGTCAGAAGGGTGGTAAATGGTAAATGGTTTTTGGAGCGGGGGAGTTCTAGTACAATAGATTCCTGCCACGTTAGAGCAAGGGGCCTTCCAGAAAACCATTTCATTCCGGACCCCCCCCCCAATCGTTAAAAGCAGAACGATTGGGGGGGTTCGAAAAGTATTTTCATCCGTCCATCCGCGCGCCTGTTGCCGGACCATAGAATTGAGTGCTTCCTTTAACGAACTTTCTGGAACCCCCCCCCATNTTGACCGTAGATCTAAATGCCAATGTCTCAACCGTTCATCTGTGTGCTCTCTTTAATCTGCCAGCGCAAAATCATATTTGTAGTGGAGACTTAGGCTTGTGCCTTTTTGTGGGTTTTCTCAGCTTTCCCTGCTTTTGTAGCCATGGGGGTCAGGAAACATACTTTCAAACTTCAAAGATATGAATCAACATCGATCATCATGCATGTTTTATTGAAATCAAGCCAACTAACCTATGCTCTAACCTAAGTTCTAACCTACTTCCCTATGACATTTAGCCTAGATTAAACTGTTGGACTAAGAAATTACTCTATCTTAGGGTTATTTGACCAAGATTAGGCAGTTTGGTCAAATTTATTCACTAGCTAGCCTATCTACTTGGCCAAGATTAAACAGTTTAGCCAAGCTTATTCATTAATCCTATCAACATCAATTATAAAAGGACTTGGCCATGCTTAGACTGTATGGATCAAGATATTGTTATTCCATGGGGCTTTATTTAATTTCTTTTATGCCCTCTTTTATTCTTTTCTCATTTTCTTTTTCTTTTCTTTTCTTTCTTTTTCTTTTCTTTTCATTCTTTTTCAAAATGCAATAATCTCTACAAGTCAAAAACACTAAAGGGACAAAAATACAATCAACAATTGATCCTATAAATTATAGGGTTATAACAGAAACTTATCTTGCACTTGCAAGCCCCTCCAATCCTAAGTGGTCCCAATTTCTCACATCACCAACTCCAACTATTCATGATGGTGCCACTTCTCCCTTCATGACTTGTTTACCAATGTTCCAATGTCTAATGGTGCTATCACTACAACAAAACAAACCATTAGCACCTAGATTAACATAAGAATTTAGTGTATTTGAGTGCATGAATTGGGATTATTGGATGGTGCAAATCCTAGTGCTAAAAGTCATGTTCATTTGGGCATCGGATTTAGCGTCGGGTTTAGCACCTAGTTTTTCTATTGGTTTAGCACCTGGTTTTGCTCCTAGTTTAGCACCTAGTTTTTCTCTAGATTTAGTGCCTGGTTTAGCACCTAGTTTAGCTCTTGGTTTAGAGCCTAGTTGAGCTCCTAGTTTAGCACCTAGTTGAGCTCCTGGTTTAGTGCCTAGTTAGCGCCTAGTTTAGCTCCAGGCGTAGCTCTTGGCTTAGTGCCTAGTTTAACTTCTGGTTTAGCTCCTTGTTTAGCGCCTAGTTTAGCTCCAGGTGTGGTGCTTAGTTTAGCTCCCAACCATGCTTCATGTTTTGCTTCTGGTGTAGCATCGAAAATAGCTTCTAGTTTGGCTTCCAAATTAACACCAAGATGTGCTTCCATTATTGCATCTTTTTTTTCGTCAAGAATTGCTTCCTTGTTAGCTCCATGGTTTGCTTCCTTTTAGTTCCTAAGTTTGCTTCCTTTTTAGCGCCTAGTTTTGCTTCTTTTTTAGGTCCATGGTTTGCTTCCTTTTAATGTTGGGATTTGCTTCTTAATTAGCATCCAGTTTTTCTTCTTATTAAGAAACCAATTTAGCTTCCTACTTAGATCGAAAAATAGCTCCAAGTATGGCTTCAAATTTTATGTCAATTTTTACTTCCATTTTAGAGCCACATTTTTCTTCCACTTTAACAACTCATGTTGCGTCCTTTATAGCTTGCATTTAGTAATTTAACTTTTTTTTATTTCACTTTAATTAGTTAAATATATCATGCATCTTAAAAAACTTATATTATTATAGAGAAAGTCATATTGCATTGGAAGTCTTTTATATGATAGATTTTATAAAGAATTTTTAGGGAAATGGACATCCATACAAACTAACAACATCATTATACTTATTAAATATCCATGTAAATAAAATATACAACATACAATATATATAAAATAACAAGATAATGATTATAACATGATCATCATCTATAATTAACAGTATTCAAATATATCAATATTAGATAAGTATCATGTCAAACAACTTATATCTTTAATACTGATAAGATCATCATCATATATAACTACAACAAATGAAAGTTAAATGTGACAGTAGATCAATAACATGTCAGAATGATACATGGACAATAGTCAACGTAATTCAAAATGATATATGTCCAAATGATATAAGTCAAAATGATAAATGATGTAACTCAAAATGATACATGTCAAAATGATAAATGTCAAAATGATAAAACTCAATAATATGATATTGCAAGTGAAAATGATACATATGATAGTAAACATTAAAATAGGCATCATAATGATATATCAACAATGATTAATGATGGAGTCTAGATCATCAATGTCACTGGCTACTACCAGCAGCTAGGTCATCATCATTATCTTGATCATCATCAATGTGGTCATCATCGTCGTCATTCACAGTGTCGTTTGCATATGACTCATCATCATCATCACCTATGTTTGTATTAGACCCATTATAATATGTATCTATCCCATGAGGATTAATTGGATCTTCTGGAAGGCCTATGCCATGCAAAAAATAAAATTCAAAATAAAAAGTTAGTATTTATTCCATGCAATATTTAATTTTTCTGTTATATTTCTAATATTACAACATATAAAATGAAACCATAATCATATTACATAATATCAAAGTGAACATACCATAATAAAGAAGTCATGCCAACCCTCTCCATTTTGTGCTATATATGATTATGTTTTCCTATAAAAATCCTTTGAGAGTTAATTGGTCTATATATATTCTTCTCTTATATTTCACAAATGAATATTTTTCGACGACATTCTGGCCCAGTGTAATATGCTTCAAATGTCCTTTGAGAATTAACTAGTTTATAGGTAATTTTGAAGATGCTCTCGATACTCATTCAACTAGACCACATCCAAATGTCAATCCTTCCAAAGAAAAAATTCAATACATCAATCCCTAAAGGGTAGAAAATTATGACAAAAATGTAATAAAAGGTGTCAAGGTGTATTGCCTTCCCTTGCCTTGCCATGCCATGTCATGCCTTGTCATTCCATGTCTTGCCTTGCCTTCCATGCCATGCCTTGCCTTTGTATGTCTTTCCATGACATGCCTTGCATTTCCTTGCCTTGCCATGCATTTCCTTGCCTTACCATGCCATTCCATGCATTTCCTTTCCATGCCTTGTCTTTCCATGTCATTCCATGTCATGCTTTTCCTTTGCGTTCCTTATGATGCCACCATGCATTTCCTTCCCTTTTCATGTCATGCATTGTCTTGCCTTTCCATGTCATTCCATGCCTTGCCTTTAGCATTCCTTTTCTTTCCATGCCTTTCCTTTCCATGCCATGCCATGCCTTGTCATTCCATGCCATTCCATACCATGCCTTGCTATCATATGGTATTCATTTCCTTGTCATTCCTCTCCATACCATTCCTTGCAATGCCATGCCTTGCATTCACTTTCCATGCCTTGTCTTTCCATACCATATATTTCCATATCACGCCTTGTCTTTCCATGCCATGCAATGTCATGCCTTGCCTTTCCATGCCTTTCCATACCATACCTTCCATTTCCTTGCCTTTCCATGCCATGCATTTCCTTGTCTTTCCATGCCATGCCATGCCTTTCCTTGTCATGCTATGCCATTCCTTTCCTTGCCATGCCATTCCATGCCATGCCTTTCCGTTCCATGCCATGCCATGCCATGATATGCCTTGCTATCATATGGTATGCATTTCCAGGCCATGCCCCTTCATACCATTCCTTGCAATTCCATGCCTTGTCTTTCCATACCATGCCATACCTTGCCATGCCATGCATTCCTTGCCTTGCCATGCCTTTCTTTGCCATGCCATGCCTTGCCATTCCATGCCATGCCTTGATATCATATGGTATGCCTTTCCATGCCATGCCCCTCCATACCATGCCTTGCATTCACTTTCCATGCCTTGTCTTTCCATATCATTCCTTTCCATATCATGTCTTACCTTGCCATGCCATGTCATGCCTTGATTTTGCATGCCTTTCTATGACATGCCTTGCCTTGCCTTGCCTTGCCTTTCTGTGCCATGCATTTCCTTTCCTTTCCATGCCATGGCATGCATTTCCTTTGCGTGCTTTTCCTCGAATTTCCATGCCATGCCTTGCCATGGTATCATATGCATTTCCATGCCATTCCTTTCCATACCATGCCTTTCAATTCCATGTCTTTCATTCACTTGACATACCTTATCTTTCCATACCATGCCTTTCCATGTCATCCCTTGCACGATTTTCCTTTCCATAACATACCACGCCTTTCCATACCATTCCATGCCATGAATTACTATGGTTTTCTATGTCTTTCCATACCATGGCTTTACATACCATGCCCTTCCTTTACATACCATTCCTTTCCATGCCATTCCATGTCATGCCATGCCTTTCCCTTTTCCCTTCCATGCCATGTCACCTAGTCCATTCCTAAACAAGCTTGATACATCTCATGGAACTAAAAAATGCTACTCCATTAGGTTTTTATGCCTTGAGGAGGAATTGGCCAAGATTCCTTGAAATGGTTTGGGATGCAGCTTGCAACTGGGCATATAACGAAAATAAAGACTCAGATTGAGGAATCATCATCTCAGTTAGATTCCTAGCATAGGTTCTTCACTTTTTTCTATGTCACCTAGTCCATGCCTAAACAAGATTGCAACATCTGACGGAACTAAAAAATGTTGCTCCATTAGGTTTTTATGCCCTGAGGAGGAATTGACCAAGNTCAGCTAGAGCACCCCTCACTCTCGGGTGCCATGCCTTAGAAGTTGCTTCACTCATTGATTTTGAGAACTAGTGTTTTGCTTAGTGGAAGCAATGTAGCATTTGGATTATGGGTTCCAATTTATGAAACCATCCCTTTGGAGTGGATGGATAATTTGGTCACCTAGTCCATTCCTAAACAAGCTTCCAACATCTCATGGAACTCAAAAATGTTGTTCCATTAGGTTTTTATGCCCTGAGGAGGAATTGGCCAAGAGTCCCCAAAATGGTTTGGGATGCGACTTGCAACTTGAAATATAAAAACCAAAAGACTTGGATTTAGTAACCATTGTCTCTGTTTGATTTATGGAATAGGATTTCAGCTAGAGAACCCCTCACTCCCAGGTCCCATGCCTCGAAAGTTGTTTTTTTCATCGATTTTGAGAACTATGGTTTTGCTCAGTAAGAAGAAATGCAACATTTGGATTTAGGGTTCCAATTTGTGAAACCATTCCTAGGGAGAGGATGGACAATGTTTTCACCTATTCCATGCCTAAAAAATCTTGTAGCATCTCAAGGAACTCAAAAATGCTGCTCTGTTAGGTTTTTATGCCCTAAGGAGGAATTGGCCAAGAATCCCTGAAATGGTTTGGGATGCCACTTGAAACTGGGAATAAAACAAAAAAAAAATACTTGTATTGGGGAATTGTCAACTCTTATGGATTACTGGGATAAGATTTCAGCTAGATCATCCCTCGCTCCCGGGTGCCGTGCCTCGAAAGTTGCTTTACTCATTGATTTCGAGAACTAGTGTTTTGCTCAGTTATAAGCAATGCAACATTTGGATTAAGGGTTCCAACTTATGAAACTGCCCTTGGGGGCATGTGGATAATGTGGTCACCTATTCCATTCCTAAACGATCTTTCATTATCTCACGGAACTAAAAAATGTTGCTCCATTAGTTTTTTATGCCCTAAGGAGGAATTGGCCAAGAGTCCCCAAGATGGTTTGGGATGCGACTTGCAACTCAGAATATAACAAAAACAGAGACATGGATTGAGGAACTGTCATCTTTGTTGTATTATTGGCATAGGATTTCGATTATATCACCCCTCATTCCCAAGTTCCATGCCTCAGAAGTTGTTTTTTCATCGATTTTGAGAACTAGGGTTTTGCTCAATAAGAAGCAATGCAACATTTTGATTTAGGGGTCTAATTTATGAAACAATTCCCCAGGAGAGGATCGATAATGTGGTCACATATTCCATTCCTAAACAAGATTGTATCATCTCATAGAACTCAAAAGTGTTTCTCCGTTAGGTTTTTATGCCCTGGGGAGGAATTCGCCAAGAGTCCCTGAAATGGTTTGGGATGCGACTTGCAATTGGAAATAAAAATTAAACCAAGACTCACATTGAGGAGTGGATGGATAATGTGGTCACCGATCCATGCCTAAAAAATATTTTAGCATCTCACAAAACTCAAAAAAAATTCTCCGTTAGGTTTTTACACCCTAAGGAGGAATTGGCCAAGAGTCCCCAAAATGGTTTGGGATGCAACTTGCAACTGGGAATATAATGAAAAATGAGACTTGTATTGAGGAACCATCATATGTGTTGGATTCTTGGCATAGCATTTCAACTAGAGCACCCCTCAGTCCTAGTTCCCATGCCTCAGAAGTTGTTTTTTTAATCGATTTTGAGAACTAGGGTTTTTCTCATTAAGAAGCAATGCAACATTTGGATTTAGGGGTCCAATTTATGAAACCATGCCTCAGGAGCGGATGGACAATGTTGTAGCCTATTCCATACCTAAAAAAGGTTGCAACATATCACGAAACTGAAAAATGATGTTCTGTTAGGTTTTTATGCCCTGAGGAGGAATTGGCCAAGAGTCCCTGAAATAGTTTGGGATGTGTTAGGCGAATTATATGTCGTTATAATAACGTTGTAGTACTTGGCCAACCATTTAATTGTCAACCCGGGGTACGTAGACTGACGAAGCACACGCACTGTATATGCAGGACTGAAGTAGAACTAATCTAATCTAATCTATGTTGCTGAAATCAAACT
>JASDQU010302476.1:0-13797 GCA_032191745.1 Picea mariana | reverse complement strand
ACCACTCATCCACAGCATAAGAAGCAGATGGATAAAGAGATTGGAAAGAATGGAAGAGGAGATTCTATCATCGATGTGAGTCAAGATGATTCACAAGAGGACGATTTTCAGCAGGAAAAGTCGTCGTTGAGTTGGCTTGGTAAGAAATGGTTGGATTTCTTGAGCAAGTAAGGCTTGCATTTTCTGTTGTAGATGCATATTTCAGCCTTATGTATGCATTTATGTTGAGAGTATGACAAGTTGCAGTTGTTTATCACAACTTGTATGATGCAAGTTTGCATGTGAATGCAATTCGTGTGAAGGCATTCTTGTTGTTGCACAACTTCGCCAGGAGGATGTAAAAGTGGGGTATGATGTTCACTTGTTACTGCCATATATCTTTTTCCTATTCATCTCTTATGTACCCACATGTTGCGGGTTTATGTACTTATGTTTGTACTGGAAGGAGAGTTGAAGAGTCATGCACATGCATTTGTTTTTGTGTATGTGTAAGCAGTGAACCTGGTGATAGTTTATCATGAATGATTCATGATTGTGTATCGTGTTTGTCAACTTGTCATTTTGGGAAGGTTGATATGTTTCAAATGAGTCTCGACTAGTGTCGATGATTGTCTGACGACTATGTTGTGTCGATCATGTTTTTCGACTTGTGTTTAGTCGATGGTGTTTGTTGGCTTGTAAGTTGATTTTGAGTACACCAAGATGCAGGAAAACGCCATGTGCTTTGATGAAGTACAAGATGCGACAGTTTGCTTGAAGAGAAAAAAGACTTTGTTGGCTTCATTTTCAGTCTTGTATAAATTTGTTTTCAATATTGATGGTTTTCTTGGTTTGTGACAAGATGTCGCAGGAAAGTTTTTGCAACCATTGGAGAGCAGATTGTGTTGACGTCAAAGAGTTCACAAGAGGGACTTGATTCTCAGTAGGAAGGTTGGCAGTCTTCCAAGCACAAAGAGAATAGTGGGTTAGTAGCAGCCAGAGAACAGTGGTTGAAGGACATAGTCAGTTGCAGTGCAAGGCATGTCAAAGTATCCAGGTGATTGTCAAAAATACTTTTTAAGTAGAATCAGTTGATAGAACTTGAAAACAGAAGAGTATTGAATCTCAGATAGATAATCATAAGCTTTTGTGGGTCCAAAAGCCTTTCATTGGGAAGGCGTGATCAAAATCCGGACCAGGGGTCAAAATTTAGCTCAAAAAACAAAGTTCTTGAAATTGCCTCAAAACAAATGGGTGCATATCCCTCGTCATCACGAACCCAACGCAACTTGTTTGGGTTCAAACGGACGTCGAATGAGAGAGATGTCGCGATCTATTCGAATTGCCAAACAGGAAAAAAAAATGGGTTGACTGTACCGTCCGTACAGTCCATACGGACGCTGACGTGGCATGTTCGTATGATGATGTGGCAAAGATGAATAGGCAGGGCCGTATGACATGTGGTGTGTGCTGAGTTGGCATTTTGGATGAATCAATTTGTGACACGTGGCATCTTATGGTCAAGTGGTTTGGTGCCACGTGGCCCAGTTGTGGGCTGCCACGTGGCACCCTGTTATTGGATGGTTTGGTTAAAAGTTATGGAGTCCACTGGACTCGACCCTGTGACCTCCACCTCTATCCAAGCTTTAACAAAGTCCGAACAATCGACGTGCCACATTATATGTCTTATCATATATATGGGTTTATATCTATTTAAATTTGATTAATGTTTAATATGGCGGGGGGTCGGGCTGAGGCTTAGCCCCAGCCCGCGGTTGTATTGTATACCATATGAACATTAAATAAATGGAGCTTTGGTGCGTGCGGTTTAAACATATTCAAAGCCCGATTTTATGTGTTTGATATGTGACCACACATGAAAATGTGCGTGGTTCCAATGGTTTTTAAAGTCGCGGTTGTGTTAACAATGCATGTGACCGACGGACAACACAACGGATATAACCACCCAAAACAAATGCACGGATTTGGTTTTGTTTTCAAATGGTTGATTTTATGTGCCGACACATGTCGCGCCCACAACAAATCTTGGAACGTAGCCCTTTTGCGCATTAAGATGAGGTCACATGGACCCATATGCCCAACGACTTGGTGGTTGGGGGCTTTAGTTCCATTAACCGTTCGACAGTTTGACCATTTTTGCGGTTACGCGCATGTGCTAGGTTTTAGCACGAGTTTTTGAGCGTGTTCTTGGTTGAACGCCCAGAGGTGCGTTTTGGTGAACCAGAGACAACAAGCTTGAAGGAAGAGAATGGCAGGAGGCCTATTTTCTTCATTTTTTGGCCAAATGAGATGCCGTAAAAGCCCAGCTAGGGGTTTTTGGACGTTCTGAATCCATTGGAACTGTTTTCACAGGAATTTGAAAACTTCTTTTGTAGGTTTTTAACCATTGAAGTTTCAGAGAGCTCCAGGGAGCTTGAAGCCCTCATTGTTTGAGGTCATGCTTAGATGAGCCTATGTTTGTTTTATGTGATTGAATAATCATTTTTGGCTAATTATTATGCTCTGAACACATTGGGATAGGTTTTAGATCCATTTGAGGACTTTTACAGGTGTTTTTTTCCAAAGAGAAGCTCAGGGAAGCTTAAGGCCACATGTAGAAGAGGTCATGTCCGGATGAGCCATGATCCATTTTCAGAGTTTTATTAGTCATTTTTGGGGTTTTTATGTATTCTGATCCCAATGGTATAGTCATTATTTCCATTGGAGTTGAGCAGCAGCTTGTAAAAGAATTTTTGACAAATTAATCCTAGAGAGCCAAGTCCATTGATGGAGGCTCAAGGAGATGTAGCCCGGAGAGGGGTGAACTTCTTTATCATGTTGTTCTTGTTGTGAGTGTTTGTTGGTGATTATTTGCTGCAAGTTATTTTTGTTGATGTATTTATGAAAACAACATATTTAATCTTGCAAAGACCTCACACATAAACATTTAAAAGAAGCATGAACTTAACACATAATTTTATCTTGCATATTTTAACACATGGAGCAAGGTCCTGTAAAGTTTTATTTTTATGAAGTAGAGGGTGCTTGCATAGCATAACAAGTTATCCCACTATTTTCATATCACTGGATGACTTCTAGGATTTATTAGTTCCACGCATGGGATCAGAGTGGATCCATTGAAGGTTGAAGCCATCATCAATTTGCCTCCTCCTTCTACCTTACGCCAACTCTAAAGTTTGCAAAGGAAGGCAAACTTTCTACGACGATAACGAAAGGTTTCACTCGACTTCTTAAGAAGGGTCATGATTTTGTGTGGGACGACACCGCTAACAAAGCATTTGATGCTTTGAAACTTGCATTAACCTGCACACCACTATTATATTCCCCAGATTACAGTTGAGATTACTTCCTACATTTGGTTGCTTTGGATCATACCATTACCATGGTTCAGGTCCAAGAGGATGATTTGCATGATAAACATGTCATTTAATATTTAAGTCAGGGTCTTACGACCATCGAAATCAAATACATGCATGTGGATAAATTGGCCTTGGCAGCTGTTCAAGTTGTCCAACGTTTTCGTCACTATATCTTATTGCGCAAAACCACAATTATTTTCGATTGCAACCCTATGCAACATATTCTTACACGACAATTGCTAGGGGGAAAATACTCAAAATGGATTATGATTCTCCAGGAGTTTGATTTGGAGTTTAAGAAAGCCAAGTCAAAGAAATCTTTGGTCTTTGTTGAGTTGATATGTGACCTTCCCTCCGTTGATACATAAAATGTGGCAGAAGATTCTTTTCCTGATGAATCTCTCTTTCTGATTAGTTCAGATGGTATATGGAATGGAGGCATCATCATTTATCTCCAAAACCAAAATTTTTCTACCTGATGTATCTCGTGTAGGTCATCGTCGTGTTAGGTATCAAGCCCGCCAATATATTATCCTTGGTTTAGGGTTTAGGGTTTAGGGTTTACCCTTTACCGTCGTGGTATTGATTATGTGTTTCGACAATGTCTGACATATGATGAAGATGAGAAAGAACTAAATGACTGTCATTCTAGAGCATGTGGCAGTCATATATCTTGGTATGCCACTGCCCAAAATATCCTACGAGTTAGTTACTTATGGCCTTCACTTTTTAAAGATTGCATTGTCGTAGTTCAAAAATGCCACGCTTGTCAAACCTATAATAACAAGATTCGAGTCTCATTATGGTCCTCTTTATCCTATAGTTTCTGTTGGTCCATTTGCTAAATGGGGCATTGACTTCATGACATGTAACCCTCACTCGGCCGGGGGGCATGGATACATCATTGTAGCTTTGGATTATTTCACTAAGTGGGCCAAGACGATGCCTACATTCGATAACATCGAGAAAACTACAACACATTTCATATTCAATCATACCATCATTAGGTTTGGTATCCCCCAAGCCATCGTCACCAACCATGGCACCCATTTTCGCAATTTTATGATGTCTAAGCTTACCCATAAGTTGGGTTTACGACATGAAAACTCAACCCCTTATTATCCTCAGGCCAATGGCCAAGTTGAAGCAATCAACAATGTTTTAACCACTATGCTTCGCCAGATGATAGGGATTCATAAGTCAAGTTGGCATATAATTATTTTTTCGGCATTATGGGCCTATTAGATGTCAGTTAAATCTTCCACGGGGTTCATGCCTTTCCAATTAGTGTATGGTTTCGAAGTTGTTTTGTCGATTGAATGTGAAATTCTGTCTCTGAAGCTAGCCGTCGAACTTCTCCCCAACACCACCACCGAAGAAGAACGTATGTTATATTTAATGCAATTAGACGAGACTCATCGTGATGTTGCGTTAGTAATAGAAACCCAGAAGAAACATGTTAAAGCTCTATACGAAAAACATGTTAAACCTCGTATTTTTTATGAAGGCGATTTGGTTCTCCTTTATGACCAAGATCATGACTTGTTGGGGGCAGGTAAATTAGAGCCCATGTGGTGTGGTCCTTATATCGTTAAATGAGTATTAGAGAAAGGGGCTCACAAACTGGTTGATTACGATGGAATTCCTTTAGGTGAACCCAGAAATGGGCTTTACCTAAAGAAGTACTATGCTTAAAATGTTTTGCATGAGTGCTTTGTACTTTATTGTATCATATTCTAGTGTGTTTTTTGTCGTTTCTTTTTTATGCCCTCAAACTGCTTACCTTGCCTTGTGCTTGGTTTCCATATGTCACCGTTCTCGCTACCTTATATTGGCTTTGTTGATGGTGCTAGTCGCAGTACTCAAAATCTCGCGTCTACTGTGTGGGAAATATATGCACCTACAAACGAGTTGATAAGTCTACGTGGTATTTTCCTGGGTCGTGCAACTAATAATATTGCGGAATATAGTGCAGTCATTGAGTTATTGACTGACACCATTTCACTTGGCATCTGTCATCTAATTGTACGACTTGATTCTCAACTTGTGGTGCTACAATTAAGAAACATCTATTCCATCAGAGGTCCTACACTATTACGGGTATACTTAAGAATTTGCCTCTTGGAAAGGAATTTTGATTACATTGAATATCGACACATTCCTAGATATCTAAATACATTAACGGATGCTTTAGCAAATTATGTTTTAGATAGACATTTGCACAATTTGTAAATCCAAACACAAACACATAAAAACAAGTAAGTCGGTAGAAGTTTTGTATTATAACGCAAAAAGTTACAAAAAAGTGTGTCCTCAGAACAAAATATTGAAGCACATGGCTTCACATACATATATATCATTGATGTTGTGCATGATATCAAACTATTGCACGTGCTACCCGACAGAGCAATCGACCAATAGATGTTGAAACGCCAACAATATGCCATTGGTAGCATTGAGGCAACTCATCTACAATAATGTCAGGGATGTCCATAGTCAATCCCTCGAGGTTGTGTTTGATCTCCTCGAGATCCTCAACTGCTACTCCGAGACCTGCCGCTGCACCTACCTCTCCACGTCTCTGGATTGAAGATGATCTTGGAGGTCTGAAAGGTGCCACATCTGCATTTTGAGAGCTTTTGATTAGTCTCTGATACACAACATAAAAATTATATAATTAAAATGCCAAAAACAATACATAATGAAAAGTATTTTTACCTATATCTCCCCAATATGCACCCTCCGATAGTGCCAAATCGGGATCACCATGGAAATCAACCACAACATAAGCATAATCCTTGATCATGATAAGTTGATCTCTCAGCCATTGGAAAAAGGTAGGTCCATACATAACGGTTGGGACACCACCATGGCATGCCATCAAGTCAACACACCTCCTCATGTGAGGATCCCGTGGAGCAGGCACACCCCAATCCACATTTTGAAGACGCTGTAGTGGGACCCTTTCTAGGAAAAAGGACACCAAAATTGATCCGTACCCAAATTGTTTCAGCCGACCAGTCCTGCACTTTGTTAATTTTTTTTTTATATTCTTGAGGAGGCCCTCACACCAATTGAATACTCAAGGCTCCATGCACTCGATGGCATACTGAAACTGACTTTGCAAGGCCATGTGTGGAGCTGCACTCCCAGTGACATGGGTGATGGTGAAGAGTATGGTCCTCAAAGATAAATCAAGGGCATTCTTTATGGGAACGTTACCACTATGTTTCTTCGTACCAACTGAGCAGTGTTGCACGGCATAGTAATCCATTGGCTCACCTCCTCCTCAGCCTCGTGATAATGACACTCGATACCCACGACGAGATAATCCAATCAAGAAATAGATGTCGTCAATCTCCAAAGTGAGTGTATGTACCCCAACATGGAAAAATGGTTCATTCACGTCCCACATTCAAACTAAGTGCTCTAATAGAACTAATTGGGCCCTGATGCCCAGCACTTTGAAGAACTTAAGAAAGCCGCACTCTTGGAGTGCCATAACTGTTTTGGGATCATTCCCTGCAATATAATAATCCTCTTCGTGTTCTCTTTCCCACCATTCGAGCATGATGAACTGTGGAAATTCTTTCATACGACATTTAAAGACGAGTTAGTTCATTGAAAATCTGAAATTGTGGGCTTCCTTGGTTCATTTATTCTTTTTTTCTTTTTGAGTTGCGGTTGTCGTAGGTGACAAGTTTAGCACAGTGCGACATCGTCACACCTCACTCATGTAACCCTTGCGACGATCCCGGATCATCGCAGTTTTTGATATAGAGAGCCTGTGACGATCTGGAGGCGCTTTCCCCTTTTGAAATTTGTGCATAAAACTCAGAAATAACCATAAAAATTGAATAAAATTGCTATAGAAAGAGAGAGGAAGGGGAGAGCACCAATCTCATGGAGATGGATTGAAAAATCATCCATGAATCACGCCGGAATCATCGCTTGAAGATCAGGTAAAAATGAGGGTTTTGACACTAGTTTTGGTGAAATACAAATAGAATGGTAAAAAAAAATTAGTTTTTAGCTTATTTAACCTATTTTACCATTTTGACCTAAAATGAAATTATTTTTCACCTATGTTAACTCTAATGAACATTTCAAAGCGTCAATATTATAGGATACAGGTTGGGCGACTGGAATTTTGATATGGATCAACCCTTTAATCGTTTTTTTATGTGTTTTTTGCAAATCGTTTAATGTAAATATGTTTTAAAGTTTTTTTCAGTAAAAAACGTCGAGCATAGTCATTGTTCTTTCTCGTGCTCGTAAATCTATGAGAATGTAACCGAGTATACTTTTATCACTTTTTTGGACTCGTAAGGCTATACGAAAAAGGAACCCCCCTGGATTCCTCTTTAAGTGTTTTTCAGACTCTCTAAACATGAAAAACCCCTGAGGTTTCTTTCTTTGGACTCGTAGAACAATCATCGAAAGGCCCATATGGGACCGAAGCACTCCTTCCTAGGGTTCGTTAAAAATATTATGAGGGACTCATCTGAAGGATGAGCTTACATTTCAAGCATATGTTATCCTTCTCAAGCTTGTGTAAAAATAAAGAGGTTCTCGCCAGAAATGGTGGGGGGAAATTGAGAAAGAAATGTATATTTGTATCTGTGTTAGTGGTAGTAAGTCGCTCTTGAACACGACACCCCTTTTCATTGTTGTATCTGGGTTGGGAAATCCATTTGTCTTTCATTTGATCATCCGCAACTCTTTATATTGGTCCTCCTTGAGTCAATGCTACCTTCTATCAAGTCAACCATCTGCAATCCTCAAACTCTTACCATGTCGTCCTTCCCTGAGTCAGTCCTGAATCACTTTATACTCTGATCTACTTCAAATATGTTACAAGTTTCATGTCATTGATGGGGGATATATTAAGGCCCTCCTATGACGAGTCTTTTCCTGTAGATTTCAATTCATTGTCCAGGAATTAGACTTAGAAATTATTTAGTACCTTGGAGCCTGCATGCCTCAATGGCAGGTTTTCTCATTTTCGACAGTGGGTTCAAATCATTGGCCCCTGATTGGAAAATTCCATCGAGTGTTTGACTTAAGCTCATTAATTCACATTCGTTGGATTGTACTAGAATACCTTGGGGGTCATTGACATAAATGGTGATTTCCCTCACACTTGTTAACGATATTCATTAATGACCGGCAATCAAGTGGTTTCTACCATGTTCGACTTCAACATCTGTAATCACATGGATAGATTCATACTTCGAGACGATAGAAATGAAGACCCTAGATGATGTCACATGGATTTGAGCTACAATGGAGTATTCATAAGTCTGTACTAACACATAGATCCACCATGTATTTCTCGTGGTTATGTCCAAATTTGAGTCTTTATAGAATAGATCCACGGTGTATTTCTCGTGGCTACGTTGAATCATAATGACATGGATCCACAATGTATGATTGGTGTCCATGATTCACTTGACACTTATGCTTAGGGTCACTTGTATTCTAAGTATGGGAATGCCTACCTCAGTAAATGGTATGTTATTATGCATATTCTTGTTTGTTGACAGGTTTTTGACTTATGTGCTCCTTGTTCTCGACACACATTCTACAAAGTATTTCAGTTGTCACACGTTTCCAACTTCATACTTTGGGGGGGATTTTGTTACCCATTATTTTCATCACTCCCGTAACCTCTGATGATATGTGTATCACCTATTTTTCTATTCCCTGAAGGGTATTGAAGAAATAAGACTTTCCCTGAGAAATGAAATCATCTTTTTCTTATTGAAAAACGCTATCAAAGAATATTGTCGCACCTTGCTAGTGTTAAGGGTGCGATGATCCCAAATCATCACATACTACACCATAGTGGCCTGCAATGACGTCGTAGGTTTCTCATGTCGAGGGTGCAATGATGCTCAAACAAATGAAAAAGGTGAATTTCTCGAAGGTTCTAGAATGGAATATTTGAAAGGATGAGGTGGCCTCTGATCGGTTTGGATCTCACTTGCTTCTTTGATTTAGTGGGAGCATCCTAATATCTTCATCCATCCCTCTTCACTCTATATAAGGAGAGATCTCTCATGGGAAAATTTAGGTTGGCTTATGTATGAAGAATTATGTTGAAGATTGTGCTTGTGATAGCTTTGCTTTAGCTTTCCAAGTCAGGTTGTGTATACTCTTCATCAAAAGCATTAGAGAAAAGGTGTGTGTGTTGAGGCAAATGGCCATCGGAAGGGACCTTGCAACATCAAGGCATAGGTTATATTCTCCACTTCCATCAATATAATGCAGTAATACATTTCTTTCCTATAAAAGTGTCTCCATTTTTATTGCATATCTCCTTGATCTTATGCATAGGTTTTCATTGGAATATGTATATCGTTGCTCTCTCTTTATTGGTTTGTGTTTCTCAATAGGTTCAACACCCCACAGACCTTGAGATGGAGCAAAGACAACACTAACAAATATCAAACGACGTTTAAACGGTATGTCATTTATCCCTCATTGAACTCGTGTACATGACAATGGAAATCTAAGGAGAAGTTTGTATTATGTCATGTTTCGTTCTAATTTCTTGTTTAAGTTAGGGAGATTAGTTTGTGTTAACACTTACCGATTTGTCCAGTAACAAAGGGCTATAAAGTGAAATTTATGATTTGAACTTACTTACAAATCCATTTTTTTCCAAAAGAAAATTTCACATTTTTATATTAAAGATATAAAAGGTGTAACCTCTCAGTTACATAAATACGCCCGAATTGGAGACATCACAGCCCTTCCACACCAGAAAAAAACAAAAACAACTTTTAACCTACTTGTCTTCTTAACACTTTGAAAAAGTTGACAGAAAGCTAGAGAGGGGGAGAAAGGTCTTTCTTCAACACAAAAAAATGGACTTTTATCCATCTGATCAATAGCCACTTCATAAGAGACTTTGTCCAGAAAAGAGAAAAATGTTGTCCGCATCACACTTCCTAAATCCTCCTCCTACAAGTAATCGATTCCCAATCATTTGGGTAGCCTACAAGCAACAAAAAGCCTCAGTAAAGTGAGAGAAAGAGAGGTGGACCTTCTTGTCCATCCTCCATCTGATAAAATTTCAGCATCCCTACCTGGAAACCCAAGGCATGTTTTAAGAGGTTGTCTACCTCCTGAATGAATTCTCTGAAGGAATGTCTAAACTCAATGGTTGAGAAATCCAAAATGAGAGACTCAATCCACTTCTTCCAAAAATAAAGGCTCGTGGCTTGGATGTCAACTTGATTGTTTAGCCAGTCTATTACCAATTTTGAGTCGCCAACCACCTGTAAGTCATAGATGTGTAGACGGATAGCCAAGGTGAGCATGGCCCAAAGTCCTATGAGCTATGCTCTATTGTTTTTGCATGCCCCACAATTGATCATCCAACTATAAACAATTTGACTAGTTACTCTGATAACTCCACCTGCTCCGCTAAACTGTCCATGTCCTTGCGCAACCCCGTCAAACCAGCCAATAGGTCTACTAAAGGATATCTTGGTTGTTTTTTTTAACTTTTAAGGTAGATGAAATCTTCTTCTTTGTAATCCGGGTCCATCCGAAGGTTTTAAAGATCGCCGCATTTGCAGAGGCATGTCTTCCCTCAAAGAGAACTGAGTTCCTTTCCATCCAAATATGCCAAATGATAATAGATGGCAGTGTATTGCATTGTGGTTGCTTTTGACTCAAGACCTTGAAGGACTCCAATAAGTACCCTAGAGGCCATATTGCGTTTATCTTATGATCTACCAACACCCTTGTCCAAGCCCGTTGGGTGAACAAGCAGTGTGTCCATATATGGTGGGTCGATTTGGTATATTTCTTGTAGAGTACACATAAGCTTGGCCCTTGCCACCCTCTTATTTGTAGGTTATCCAACGATAGAACCTTGTTCTCCATCAAAAACTAGGTGAACAGTTTCAATTTTTGTGTCAACTCCCAATTCCAAAGAGAGGTGTGCCACCATTTTGTACTTCTTGTCCAAAATTTCGTGGCAATGGCATCATATGCCTTATTTGCTGTCAAATCCCTCGTGGGTGAAGTCCCAGTCCAAACAAGCTCATCTGGAGAATTAGTGATCTAAATGCCTTCGTGAGCTAAATATTTGCAGTAACACTCCCGTTTGACAACCTCCCTACCAATCAAGCCCAATGCCCTGGTCAATTTCCACTGGTTAACAATTGCTCGCCAGTTGTCCTTGTTTACTGCTTGGAAAATAAAGTGGAGACCTCGATGCCTTAAAGAGATTTAGAGACCACTGGAAAAGAAAGCCCGATTACCCAATCCCATAACTACGTCTTCCCCAAGGCAAATGGATATTTTTGTGTCTGGTTTCCAGACAGTTCAATGTGCCATCACCCGAAGCGCTTTGTTGAGGCATTGCCGGGAACTTGAATCTCTAGAAATACTCATGTAAGGTTGCCTTAGCTAGGACTGCACTGTGTGGGGCTGGAAAAATTTGTCCAGAATGATCCTGTGCCATAGCCCATCATTCATTAAGCATCGCCACAAAGTATTTTCCGCCAACGCTTTACTAAACCAAGTTATATGCTTGAAGCCCAAACCACCATAGCTTTTAGGCTTCGCGAGATCCTCCCAATTGCATAGATAAAAGAAATTGGTCTCCCTACATCCTGACCACAAGAACCTAAACATCAATTGTCTAATCCTATTAAGGATCGAGACCGGGATGTTCCCAATCACTAACCAATAAACCGAGAGACTTTCCAGAACAGATTTTACCAACACATATCTCCCCCACAGGGTCAGCCATCGATGGCACCAGTTCCCAAAATGGTTTTCAAATCTCTGCAGAAGCTATCTCCAATCCGTCACCCTGTAATTTACTGTCTTGAGAAAAAAACCCAGATAGCAAAATTCTGCATCCAACTCAAAAACAATAAAAGGAAACAAGACTTCGTAAGGAATCAGGTCCTGGTTGTCTATACCAAAGTGATGGAGGAAGGATTTAAAAGGGATTATAGCCATCCCTGTTGCCCTGCAGAACACAAAAATTGTTGTTGCAATTTCCTCCCAGTCTGAAATCTGAGCTTTGTTCAATATTAGAACGTCATCCACGAAAAGGAGAATAAAAATCTAAATAATCCTAGAGATCTTAACCCCCAAAATTTTTCCCTTGGAGTGCGCATGTTTAAGTAAAAGAATCAGTCCTTCCATGACTAAGATAAAGAGTAAGGGGGATAATGGGAAACCTTGTCTTATCCCATGCCCACTTTTGAAAAAAGAAGTAGACCCCCCATTTACCAAAATTGAAAAATTTGTAGTGATCGCGTAGCTCATGATCTGGTTTGTGGTCTTTAGGCCAATGCTAGTCTTTTAGAGAATTAACCTAAAATGATAGTCTTTAAGAGAATTAACCTAAGGAAATCCCAATTGACACAATCATACACTTTCTGCAAATCCATCTTTAAAACAAGTGCTTTCAGTTTTTTTGTTTTGGTGTTGTGTATGCCTTCTTGAGCAACCCCAACAACAACAAAAATTTGCTTACCCTTTAAGAAGCCAAACTGCTCTAAGACTTTTGATAGTAGCGGTTTCAATTGAAATCCAATTAGTTTTGCTATCACTTTTTAAGCTAGGTTACAGAGGGAAATGGGCCTAAAATCCCCAAATCTTGTGGTCTTGTCCACTTTCGGGGTAAGGACTAAGAAGGTCGAGTTTAGAGCACTTACCAATGCACCAGTCAACCTTGACTCCTCCACTGCTTCATGAATGTCCTCCCCTTTTAGATCAAAGAACTTCAAGAAGAACTCCACCGTCGATTCGTCTGAACCGAGGCTCTTGTCCTTGGAAAGGCTATTCAAGACTAGTTTAATTTCTTCAACAGAACTTGGCTTTTTCAGTTCTTGAATATTAGCCTTTGTGAAAAAGCGGGGGTAAAGTTGGGCTACCTTCACCTGGTCCACAATAGTATTTTGTCCAGTGTCAGCATATAGATATCTAAAGTATCTCATCGCTTCCATCTCAATGTCTTTTTGTCTTATGTGGATGGCTCCATGTTCATCCTTCATCTCCCAAATGGCCTTTTTATTTTTCCTATAATTTGCAAATCAGTGGAAAAACTTGGTATTCTGATCAGCCTTTTGGAGCCAAGTGGCCCTACTTTTTTGTTACCAAGATTCTTCTTCATCTAATAAAAAAATTATGTCTTTTTCTTTCCATCTCTTTGATTAGACTATCTGATTCCATTCCTTCCCTTCCTCTGTATTTGTTACTGTATAGGTTTTTTAATTCCGCCTCCATTATGTTAGGACCACACTATGCACCTTTTTGCCTACACTTTTTGCCATTATTATACCCTTCATCACTTGTATTTAGATTCATAATACCACTTTGTCTGATCATCTCAAAGGTATACAACGTCCTTTCTCATCACTATATGCTTAATCTGTTTTGCATGATATTTTACATCACTCTC
>JASDQU010302473.1:0-13606 GCA_032191745.1 Picea mariana | reverse complement strand
TACATATGATCTTACATGAAGTTATGAATCATTTTTATGTTTTATGAATTATATGTTTTGATTATGGAGAATATAATAAAATTTCTTAGCTCATATGTTTTGAATATGGACAATACAACAATACTTTTAAGAAATAATTTATGTTTCATTCAATGTAACTTGTATTTACTTTTTTATTATTATTATAAAAAGTAAAAAAATATTAAAAAGTGATGTTGAATTTTTAAAGTATATTGTGATATTTTCATGGCATTGTGTATCTACTAGTTAGAATTGGTCTTACGACTCTCAGTCTCTTTTTGTAATATGACTGGACAATCTCTCTTTATGTTTATTGATTGGACAAAGAGGTCTTATTATCTGTCAGTTAAGGAAAGACAATGTAAAAAGATTATATTATGTTTAATATAATGGGAAATTTTCATTTGGAAAAGCATTTAAGGGTTGATTTTATGATTTTGTTTAGAGTATTAATGAGTTATTTTACCATTTTATAAAAATGTGTCATTTTCATACCCCAATTTTAGAATGGGTGCTACCGGTAGCAGTTCTTTTCAATTTGATGGTTGATTTTGAGGTTTTGGTTTTAATGGTACCAACTGCTAAAAATACAATTTCAAATTATCTAAAATTTAAACGTTTTGAAAAAAAAAATTCAAAAATATCTTTTCTTAGGTACTTATTTTAAGGTTTTTTCCGAGCTACTATCTGAGTTTTGAAGGCCACGTTTGAAAAAAGTTGTAATTTTGACCCCATTTAAAAAAATGGTGCTACCGGTAGCACCGCTTTTTGATTTGGGGGTTGATTTTGATGTTTTTTATGCAAAAATATGAGTTTTTTGGGTCAAAGTTCTCGTTTTGAGGTCTCAATTCTCGTTAAGTCGGTAACTTTGTTTTTATACTTATGAATGCAAATGCATAAATTTACATACAAGAGTTATGGTAAGATAAAATACCATTAGTTGAATACAAGGAAGATTATTGAACATGAATCTCCTTTATAGTTCACAAACTTATAAATAGAAATTCATATTGTGTATATATCCATTTTGAAAAGCATGTCAATTTCATACATATTTTTCTATTTTTTTCTATTTATAATATCCATAAAAAATTCAAGAAACAACTAATCTAAATCAAAGTTGTAGGAAAACCATTTTCTATCAAGACAATACACCATATATATATATAGTATGAAAGTGTATTATTCCAAACTTTTGTAATCTTAACCACAAAATTAATTTAGCTCGTGAGAAATAACATACAATATATAAATAATCCAACTAAACACTATAAGCTTTTATACCTATATCATGAAGAAATACATTTGCAACTGAAATTACCTCCTCCACTAACTTAGTTCAATACACCATATATATATATAGTATGAAAGTGTATTATTCCAAACTTTTGTAATCTTAACCACAAAATTAATTTAGCTCGTGAGAAATAACATACAATATATAAATAATCCAACTAATACCTATATCATGAAGAAATACATTTGCAACTGAAATTACCTCCTCCACTAACTTAGTTCAGTGTCTTTGTATAATATAATCCAACTAAACACTATAATATTTTATACCTATAGCATGAAGAAATACATTTGCAACTGAAATTACCTCCTCCACTAACTTAATTTAGTGTCTTTGCATAATATACACTAGTTTGTGTTGCTCTAATATGCTTATTTACTTTTATTGAAAGCTTACATTACATATTTTTTTCCCAAGAAATTGATATACGACGTTGATATGCTCGGTATTCTTCCTCCAACACCAAGGTGAAAGTATTAAATAAGATTAGAAAGTTTAATTTTGGGTGAATTCCCTTTCAACATATATGTAACAGAAAACTAATTCCAGTTTAGACGTTAATTATTAATTATTATGAGAATCTTTATAACATAATATATTAATTAAAAAAAATTAATATATTAATTAATAAATCTTAGTAGATATATATTAATTAATAAATCTTAGTAGATATGTATATTAATTACTAAAACTTTAAAATATCTATAGAACTAATTCTAAACATGTGGGAAATGTGGATTTGGGATGTGCAAATATACAAAAATAATTAAACAAAGTTTAAAGAGTTAAATGTTACATTTTAAATGAAATGGATCTGTATTAACTTTTAAACTTTAGATATAGCATTTTTATAATTTTCTAAAATAAAGATCACTACTTTTTATTAATTTGGAAGACTTTTATTTTTATTTTTTCAAATATTTTATTTATCTTATAATTTATTAATTAAAAAAATAAATTGAAATCAATGTTGTGCATTAATTCTAAAATTATTTAATCATTTTTTTTAAATAAAAAATAAAAATTTAAAATTTAATTTAGTATCAAAATTTGGAGTAGTTTATCTATTCTACATTTTCTTCTTCATGACGATCAAACATTTCCCATTTCTGATGACCTATGTCATCCCTCATCTCTTCCCCTATGTTATCCTTCATCTCCTTGTCGTCATCATCCTTCATTCGTTGTGGTTCTCTCTTATGATCTTCTAATGCCACATTGGTAGTGTTAATGCAGGGTGGAGTAGGTCGACATGAGTTAAAGCACCACCCTATCTACAATTATTTCACTGATCTAAGTTCAAATGTTTTCCTCTTCCCTCCTATTTCTATTGACTTCATTCTTTTGTGCTAAGATCCCTTCAGTCAGTAGACTACTCCCTCCCTTGTTATGTTATGAGATTGATTGACAAGGTAAGCCAAAATTTAACTATGAGATTGATGGATAGGGTAATCCACAACTCTATTGTAATATATTTTCTCAAGATTCATGAATCTTCATTGATAATCTAAAATTATGTATATGTGGCCAATTGTTTTTTTTTTTTAATTTCAATCATGATAGTTTTTAGTTTACATGTTTTATTTTTAAAAAGTTACAAATTAATACGTAGAAAGACCCGCACCTCAATTTGGTTTGGAATTCCACATTGTTTAACATACCAAAACAAAAAACCTACATTATTATATGAATGTAAGCTATAAAAACAAAAACTTAAATGAAAAAGTACTCTCTTAGTGATTCATTGAAACATATTTTTTGAACCATGAGAAAGAGTCTAATGAGATTCATAGGCATTCAAATCCACTTTTCTACCATTAAGCATGCCTTCCATATTCACTTTCACATACGATGAATTTCCTTGTGAATTGAAAGAGTTTCTGTCATATTCCTAAATTGGATGTCAACCTATTGCCTCGCCATTCTCAAGATGATCTCAAAAAAGATAATTAGCTAGAAAATAACCTTTCAACAAAAATGTTTCTAACATTTGTCCCTAAAAGAAAATTAAATAAGATGCTATTAGGATTCTTTGGAAAATCCATAATAGTTATCTTAATTTTGTCAACTTTTCGGATCACAAATTGGATCCATCATCAAAACAAAGAGTTAAATAAGAGAAAAAAACAATCTTGCACTAAATAGGAAAAAAATAAAAAAATGTTGAGAAACAAATAACCCTCGAAAACTACTCATATCAACTCTAAGGAAGAAAAACGAAATGAAAGTTAAAAACATACTAGTAATATACTCATATTATTATCAACCATATTATAATAAACCCTCATATAATTGTAACTATTATAAACCCTATTATAATCATAATTATTATATTATAAACTCTAATATAAAAATCATAATAATATATTATTATTAAAAATTTAAACATAACGCTTCCTATAAAACATCATGGTAATAATGATATTACACATATAATTAATGATATTACACGTATAATTAATGATATACATAATTAATACAAACTACGATATGCTTATATTAATAATATATAATAACCCTAAATCCTATAATATATCTAGGATATATTGTATAATATACCTATAATATATAATATATATCCAAACAAACCTATAAAGTAGAATATAACACACTAAAGTATTAATAAAGAACATTGAAAACATAACAATATTAACATACCTAACCAAACATAGATAAATATTATAAACTTTATACTAATAATCATATTATAATATTTAAAATATATTAATCCTATGGTATTATAAAAGGTAAGGGAAAGATTAAGAGATAACAACAAAAAGGAAAAACCATAAAAATAAAACAAGGAAACAATAAATTGTGAGAGTAAAAAGTAAGGTGAAAAGATAAGAACAACACACAAGAAACATAAGAAAAAGATGAGAGTAAATTTAACAATACTACCTGGTTGAACAAATTTAACAATACTACCTGGTTCTTTTATTGTAGATCAATAAAATCTAGTTTTCATTAATCTCCAGTTCTCTATTCATGTTAAGGTTGTTGGGGTGTTTAATGATTTCTATAGCTTCTTTGATTCTACCCTTGAAGTAGTGATCTTCTTTGGCTAGGATTTTGGTATCTTCCAGGCAGACATGGTGTTTGGTTCCATTGCAATGCTCATTTAATGATGAGGAACGTGTGTGCTCATTCATGATATCAACTATGTTCTCTTTAATCCTTATGTGAAAAGATCGTCTTGTTTCTCTAATGTAACATTTACCACTAGAGCACTCTACCTTATAGACACCTTTTTGTGTTGGCGATGGTCTAGGGTGTCTTTCACAGGTCTCATCTTCTGCTTGATGGTTTCCAAAGGTTTGAAAGAAGCTGTGATCTCTTTATTTCATAGAATTTTGGTGATCCTTTCTGTGACACCTTTAATGTAGGGAAGGTGAGCCATCTTACCATGTTGACTGTCTCTAGAACATGGCTCACCTTCTACCCTTTCTACCCTTTCTAAGGTTCTTCTTATTGTGATTTGAATATCCTTATTCTTGTAACCTATGCTCTTGAAAACCTTGGTAAGGTGATCTTTCTCTTGTTCTACGTGGTCATCATCAAAAATTTTGATAGCCCTCATGGCTAGGGTGTTCAAAACCCCCATCTTGTGAGTGGGATGGTGATGAGAGTTGTCATGAAGATATATTTATGCATGAGTCTTCTTTCTATAGACTTCATGGCCAATGTGTCCATGATGCTTCCTATAGATCAGAACATTAAAAAGGAGGATTTTGTTGTTCTCTCCAATTCCATAGTGAACTTAATGTCCTTCAAGAGGAAATTAAGGTGCTCGAAGAATTTGTTGAGTTCTTCTTTCCCATGAGGCCATATTACATTAGTGTCATCAACATATATTTTTCACATTTTTGGCCTCAATGGGTATGTCTCAAGTGCTCTTCTTTCAAAACTTTCCATAAAAATGTTGGCAACAATGGGAGATAGTAGATACCCCGTTGCCACCCCGCTAGTTTGTTCATAGAATACTCCTTGGAAGCTAAAGAAAATAGAACAAAGACAAACTTCTGCTAGTTTTGTTGTTTTGGGGTCGGTGAATTCCCTGACAATCTAAATAACTTCATCAAGAGGTATTTTTGTGAAAATAGAAACCACATCAAAGCTAATAAGGAGATTTTCAGTGTCAATAATTTCATTCTTGATGGTCCTTACAGAGACAAAAGAATCCTTAATAAAAGAGTTTGAATTTCCAACTAAGGGGCCTAGGATCTTCGCCACATACTTTGCTAGTTGATAAGTGGGAGAACCGATTGTGTTCATAATTGGTCTAAGATGAACTCCTTATTTATGGATTTTCAAAAGGCCATAAATCCTAGGTGTTATCTCACAACTGGRAAGAAAACRCTTTTHYGTTATATCATCCAGGTTGGAACCTTTTATAACCTTTATGAGCTCCCTAGTTATTCTAGCCATCRAGTTACTATCCAGTTTCTCGTAGCTACCACTCAGGGTGAGGTGCTCAATTATCTTCACTACATAATCCTCACTATTCATGATTACAACACCACCACCTTTATCTTCTTTCATGATCACCAACTCAGGGTTGTTTATGAGGTTCTTTAGGGCATGTTATTCCTCTATGCGTATATTGTTTCTTGGAGGATTTTCTCTTCTCAAGATTAATAGTGCATATTCTTGTCTAATACTATTCTTGTCCTCTTCAGCCAAAGACTGAATACGTTCTTCTATCCTCCATATTATGTTATCAACCAAAATGGTTTTGGGTGCTAGTGCGAAGATGAGTCTCTTTTTCAAAATGCTCATCTCAACATGCTCCAGCTCATGAGAGGACATTTTAATCACCTTTTTGGAGTTACTACAATTTGCAAACATGTCACTACAAATCCTAATTGTGTCGTCAACGTTGACAAACTCAAGATGACTACTGTGGATTTTTTGGTCAATTCCAATAACTACTCCCACCATAAAAACCTCAAAACACTAAATACGATGCTACCAAAAGAAATCAAGTAATGTTTTTCACCATACAAATAAATACATAGGATGATATAGTCATCTACATTAGTCCTAACATCATTCACAACCCATGGATATTGCATATCTAGGAATGAGGTTAGGAGTGAATTTGACAAAATAAATACCCTTATGTCTTGGCATGTAAATAATAAGCGTACTTCCTTGAGGAATGGTCATTTACCAAATAGTAAAGCAACAAAGTGCAGAGAGACATAGTTACTCAAAAGATACATAGTTTGCACAGAAAAAGTCTAAACACAAAACCCAATTCTCTGCAACTACTTTCTACAAATGCAGGACTTGGGCACATGATCTAAGACACTTTTCCATAAGTTATTAGTGCATTTGCTTATGATTTTTCTTATAACAATCCCACCGGCCAATCACACTCTCTAAATCAACTTCCCTAAATTAAGGTTGAAAAAGACAATTAACTCACATTTACAAACCATGAAGAGAGGTTAGCCCTACCCATATGAACAAATTGTAAGATGATCCCAAATAATTAAATGTGATGCAAAAACAATGAAACCAAATATGATCTATTGAACTACAACATCTAGTTATTATTCAAGTCTCTTAACCACTAGAAAGGTGATCTTACCTTGAGAAATAATATATTGTCTTATTGTTCTATCATATCTTCATTTATTTTGGATTTTGTACTTTATTTAATGTTAAGATTTTATTTCTAAATGCTTATTTTCTTATCAAAAATTATAGTTTGTTTTTTCTCCATCTCCTTGGAAGCATAAAGAAAAGCATAAAACATAGCCAAGAATTATAAAATGGTGCAAAAGAGGACATTATGTATTGAACTGTCTTGTCATCTAAACCCAAGGCAAGTAATTATTACATATCCTTCACAAAAAGGCACTAAATCATGCCTTCCAAATTAAGAGATATGTTTATGGAATGACACACATAATGAATCATATTGTATTACCCGTATTACCCTTGTTGAAGGGCTAAAAATGATGAAAAAATATGGTGCCAATGATATTGTAGTCTTCAAAAAAATCATAATTAATATGTGACTAGATGAATGACATTTATCAACTTTGAAAAGACAATCCAAAACCTCTTCACATAGAAGTGAGAATTATTGCTGCTCAATTTTAGTGTTTTACCATAAATTACCATGCGAAAAACTAAGAGGATGTCTAATGATCTAGTGTCTGAAATAGTGTCAACTGTAAGTGGGAGTGTTGAAGATGACTTGGTATCAACAAGTATTCAACTAAAAGTCATTGATGTACATCGATATAGATCCATAATGTGTGAATGCTTTCTTGTTATAATTGTTGTGGTGTCTCTCATGGCATGGTTTTTTTACTAAAGAAGAACCTATAACTCTATTACATTAGCCCCRAMTGTAATCACTAGGATCTCTTATATGGGTCACATGTTGAACAAGACTTTATATAATTCCAAACTTATGTAATTTCAATTGAAAAAATTACAAATCATAATTAATATGTGACTAGATGAATGACATTTATCAACTTTGAAAAGACAATCCAAAACCTCTTCACATAGAAGTGAGAATTATCGTTGCTCAATTTTAGTGTTTTACCATAAATTACCATGCGAAAAACTAAGAGGATGTCTAATGATCTAGTGTCTGAAATAGTGTCAACTGTAAGTGGGAGTGTTGAAGATGACTTGGTATCAACAAGTATTCAACTAAAAGTCATTGATGTACATCGATATAGATCCATAATGTGTGAATGCTTTCTTGTTATAATTGTTGTGGTGTCTCTCATGGCATGGTTTTTTTACTAAAGAAGAACCTATAACTCTATTACATTAGCCCCGACTGTAATCACTAGGATCTCTTATATGGGTCACATGTTGAACAAGACTTTATATAATTCCAAACTTATGTAATTTCAATTGGAAAAATTACTTTTGGTTCTTTCACGGAAAAATAATGACTTGCAATTTTTGTGTACTTGATATTATGAGTTTATTTTAGCACCCATTTTAACTAAGGCATGAATCTTTGTACCATATCAAAACGGGCCAACCTTCCTTCTTCCCAACACCATTCCTAATAAATATTAATATTGGAGGACTCCAAGATTTTTCCCAATACCATTCGTAATGAATTTTAAATTTTAATATTGAAGGACTCCAAAACTCAATTCAAAGGCACACAATTCAAAGCATCAAACAAGCTCAATGACTAGGAAAATGAAAAAATATGTTACACATCTACAATAATAACCACCAAATTGAAGAACATTTAACAAAATTGGACTGTAAATGGAATATTAGAAAAATAATTGATTAACCTTTCTAGGTCTATATTGTTAGAGGTATTGTTTAGTGTGTTGATTGATTTTCTGGGATAAGTGTTCTCTCTTTTAATTCATTTTGTAACAATAAGTACTAGTTTCTCTGACATAATGAACACTATCCTAAATAAACTTCAAAAGAATTCATTGAAATACCATAATGAACACTATCCTAAACAAGTGTTGCATGGCAACGTAGTCCCTGCCAGGTTGGGATGGGAGTAAATGCGACCTAGTACAAACACGTGGCTAGAAAGTTGAAATACATGTGGTTTGCATGCAAAACATAGTATTCCTGAATTAGTTCTTCCTAAAAAATATAAAAAAAAATCAACATTTGAAAGGCTGTTGGACACAAAAAAATTAGCATTACCGAATTAGTTATCTTTAAAACAAGGGTTCCTGGACACAAAAGAAATTGAAATTTATGAAATTATAGGTTCCTAGACAACATAAACTATACATACCAAAAATGTAATATTATAAAGTATATATTTAATTTTATACATACGAAATATGTACTTTTATAATGGATCACGGGTTGTCGAGCTCAAAATTGGGCCTCAAATGTTCTCTACGATACCGAAATTGAGAAGCGGAGTTGCGGACTATAGAAATTTATTAGAAATTAATAAATTATAGATACGAAAGATGTACCTTTACTAAACTAGATATTTAGTTGTATACATACGAAATTTGTACCTTTATAAAGTATGGGGACAAGATTTTATAGAGCATGCATAAAGCCCTCATTGGATACTTAGCCATTTTTTGGATCGCGGGTTGTCGGGCTGGCGGGCTCAAAATTGGGCCTCTGATGTTCTATTCCCTATAAATAGCACCGACAGTTCCACGATATACAAAATGAGGCGCGAAGTTGCGGAATATACATATTTACAAGAAATTAATAATGTCTATTACATATCTGTGGAAATTACATGAACATTTAAAAGCATATAATAGAATAGTAATAATGTGTGTTACGTTTAGTTTGCTTTAAAACTTAGGATTTTCTGGGACAAAAAAATATAGCATTGCTGAATTAGTTTTCTTTGCACACGTTTTATAGAGCATGCACGAAGCCCTCATTCCATACTTAGGTAGTTTTTGGATCGCAGGTTCTCGGGCTGTCGGGCTCAAAAATGGGCTTTTGTTGTTCTATGCCCTAGAAATAGCAACGAGAGTTCCTCGACATACAAATTTACAAGCGGACTTGCGAACTATAGAAACTTATTATAAAATAAAAAATTTATGTTACATATCTTTGGAATTACATCAACATTTAAAAGCATACAATAAAATAGTAATAACTTATGTTACATAGTTTCGTGGAGGAAAACAGAAAGAAATCAGCATTCCTGAACTTGTTTTCTCTAAAGCAAAGGGTTCTGGATAGAAGAGAAATCAAAATTTATCAAAGTATAGGTTCCTGGACACCCAAAAAGTTAGCATACAATAGAATAGTAACAACGTCATTCAAGACAAAAAAAAATAGCATACAATAGGACACAAGAAATGTAGCAGATCCGAATTAGTTTTCTTTGGAACAAACAAGAAAGGTTCCTGGAAACCCAAAATTTAGTATACAATAAAGGCATTGTCGAAACAGTTTTCTTTGGAATTTATCAAAAAATAATAATGTATGTTACATGTTTCTGGAAATTTAAATGTGTTTGTCATATAGATTGGGATTGGGGCTCCCACGGACCATAAAAAGAAATAAGTACAAGAATTATGAACGTCGAAAGAAGAAATGCGCGATGGTAGAGAGGAAGACCTGAAAAGAAGAAATTGGACGTTATGAGTCTTTGGTTACATTTTTCTATTTAAAGAGGTCATAAGTGGATGGATAAAGAAAACAAGATGACAACATAAAGTTAAAGTGGATTGATAAAGAAAACAAGATGCTAGTATAGACTTACTATGAAGTCGATGTGTTTTTGTTGCTGTCGTCAATGACCAGTGGAGTCCTATTGATTGGTTGTTGCCCTTCCTGGACGAGGTTGTCCATTCTCTGTTGGATCCATTCTTCGATGTGGCTTTTCATGGGGGCTGTGTTGATTTCATCCTGGATTTCTATGTCGTAAAGGTCATTTTCTAATTTCCTTAGATCCATTGAAATACTATGCAGATTCTGTTCAATTTCTTCATTGTGTGCTGCATAGTCCAGTACCCAACGCTCGTGCTCATCTAGACGATGTTCAACTATGTCGTAAAACTTTTCGAAAGACAACCCCTTTAAAATATCAACTTGTGCCTGGAAGGCTTCTTTGGTGATTGACAAGGATTTGAGAATTAAGTTTGGATCTTGAACCTCGTTGGTAGTTTTGGCTAAGTCCATCTACAGCAGGCTTGTGAATAAATATCCCTTTTCTGATATGACTTGTTTACATGATTTGATAATGAGCTCTAGGTTGTCAACTTTCTTTTGACAACATGCTTTTAAATTTTTGTTCCGCTTTGGGGAGGGGAGTTTCTCTTATCTTATTTTCAGTTTCGATGTGTTAACGACATAGTTGACAAAAGGGTCCAGTACTTGATCACATAAATGATGTTTATTTCTTAATTTCGCCTCCAAATGTTGTAGGAAATCGTTGGCCTTCTTTCTGAAGGAAAATAAATTTTGCGATGTTTCCTAGGCTTTAGTAAGTAGCTGCATTCTTTTGTTGATGTTATTATTTACAAGGGCACTAGAGCATGCAAGGAGGGTAGAGGATTCTTTCATCTTGGCTGCAGTGGTAGCAGGCATGATTTTTGCCAAAGGACTGGCAAATTCTAGGGTTGCAATGAAAGCCTGCTCATATTCGTTGAGGCGGTCTTTCAGATTGGCATTTTCCGTCTCAATTCCTCCAATGGAATCACAAAGAATTTCACCGATTCCCTGGTGAAATGAAGAGATTTGGGACAACCACATTTCCCTAAAGTTAATCTATGCGCGAGATTTTCCTTTCCTGTTTATTACATCTTTCTTTTCAATGACCATACTTTTAGATTGGCTGTCAAAAATAGCGCTCTGGATTACAAAGGATTCATCTAGTAAAAAACATTGGTCTCAGATATTTCCACCGCAGATGACCCAATTTTCTGCATGTGCTCAATTTCAATTTCAAGTTGCAGTTTTCCACTTTCAATTTCGAGTTCCTCTGCCTGCCCTGCATTGTTTTTTCTCTTCTTCTCTAGTGGAATTTTGTGAGAACTATCAATATTTATGCGAGGAGGGTTCTTATCTCCTCCTCCATTTGAAGATTTCTAGGTTGCTTTCTTACTGGGGTGGACCGTCGAAGTGATGCTCTGTGATGTCATGCTCTTAGGAGTGTTGGTGGGGGACTGGGTACTCTTCTCACCGGATACTTTTCCATGTTCTTTGTACAATTCAATCATGCTTTGCAATGTCTCTATGTCGCAATCGGCAGAAGCAGGATTGTTGTCGACACTGTCCATGTCTTGGATTAGGTGTCTATGGATAAAAGAGGTGTTAAAGCCAACAACCAGTAAATGTTATCGAAAACTGCCATTAGGGTCGAACCCTTTTAGCCTTTCAACGTACGTTAGGTTCAATTTCTTGAAATGGGCAACAAACTCATCAATCTTGTTGATGTTTCTGCACACGAAGTCTTCGACTTTCCAAGGCAGAGGAATGAACTGTTTTTTTTTTCTTGTCATGGAAAAAATGAAACCAGTGGTTGTATTGCCTTGCTAATTCTGCAACAAACATCTTGTCTGTGATGTGGCATGGAAGGAAGGTAGGATTTTCCTTAGAGCCAAAGACCATGAGGACACTGGGATTTTCCTCTTTCTTAAGTGTTCCCTTCCTGTTCAAAAACTTGGTTGCGTGGCCAGACATCCGCAGAGCATCCTTGCCTAACAATAAATCTTTGAAAACTAAGACAAAGCCATTAAAAAATTCATAAAAAAAATGGGAGGCCTTGTGCCTCCACAGGGCCTCGTACTAGAATGTTACTGGGTCGAATCCACAATTTATTTTATTGGAAAGAGAAAGTTTTGGAAATGGGCAACAATGCACAATTGAAAAAATTAAGTAGGATGACATATAAAATTTCTTCGATTCTTTGAATTGTGACAACTGGGAACATAGCCCAATGGAAATTAGCTTCCCCCAATCGAAAATGTATTGTTCCTTGACTGTGAAATACAAAATATAAATAATTATATGGGAAATGCTTGTTGTGGATGCATGTCCCGTTATTCTTGTAAACAACCAAGCAATTTCCTGGAATGGATTTCTAAAGGAACTTACCTGAAACCTTCTGATATCTTCAGGAAATGTTGTCGGGTCTTCGAGGAAGTCGGCTAAGATGTCCATCTTGTTATCATGTTTTTCTAGAAACTGCTTGCAGTCTTGTCCTTTGAACGTCAATGTTGGCTTCGACAATTTTACCATCTCTCGAAAGACCTGAGGTGACAAAGAAACAGGAGAATGGTCGCACAGTGGAATAATTCTTTGGCCTGGAATATATTTTTCGGCGCACCAAGATACCACCTCCTTACAGTAAAAAACCTCAGGGATGCAACCGACACGAGCGATTCCAGAGGTCCAAATCACTTCGTTCTAGGCGGAATGGGATGAATAGTAAAAGTATGCCCTGGACCAATGGAAGTTTTGGTCCTCGTGTGCGAACATATTTACTGTATCTCCACAAAACTATTGTCGATCTGCTTCCATAAGTCTACAAGAACATTTGTTTACTCCATATGATGAATGAAATGAAAAGTTGGAATGGATCATATAAACCTGCGCAAAATTTGGTCCAAAGCGTGTGAATGGAAGATGTCCTCAAGACTTTCGTTGATTAATGACAATTTGGATGGTTGTTGCATGATGTGTTGTTAACATTAAAAACTAGTAATTGAATACATAGAAAATGCAAACATGGCGAATATTGCAATCAACAATTAAGCATTATAGATTTATTGAGCGGCCCAACATGACGATGCGTGTTTGAGATGAACAATCGGAAGGGACAAATAAATCTCC
>JASDQU010302470.1:13713-25904 GCA_032191745.1 Picea mariana | reverse complement strand
GATCATCATCCTTCAAGAATTCGATCTTGAATTTGCAAAGTCCAAAGCCAAAAACTCCATAGTGTTTGCGGAGCTTATCTGCGATCTCCCCCATGCTGACGAAGATATCGAACCTAGAGATTCTCTCCCTGACGAAACTCTTTTCCTCATCAGCACCTCTAATCCTTCGTATGGAGACATCCTCCTTTATCTCCAAACCCAACACTTTCAGCCTAACACTTCCCGTGAAGAGCGTCGACGTATTCTCCACCATTCTTGTCGTTATCTTATCATCATCATCAGTGACACCTTGTATCGTCGCGGTATTGATACTATCCTTTGACAATGTTTGATTCATGTAGAGGCCGAACACGTTCTGAATGAATGTCACCTTGGAGCCTGTGGTGGTCACCTTTCTGGGATGGCCACGCCCAAAAAATTCTACGTGTCGGCTATTTTTGGCCCTCGATTTTCAAATATTGTATTGAGGCAGTCAAAAAATGCCCACCCTACCAAGTTTTTAACAACAAGGCATGCACCCACCCTACTATGCTACACCCCGTTATCTCCATCGGACCCTTCGCCAAGTGGGGTATCGATTTTATGCAATGTAAGCCTACCTCAGCCAGGGGGTACGATTATATAATCATCGTCGTCGACTACTTTACCAAATGGGTCGAGGCTATGCCTGCCTTTCTGAATGATGGTTGTACCGCAACTCTTTTTGTTTTTAACCACATCATAACTCATTTTGGTCTACCACGTGTTATTGTCACTGATCACGGTTCACACTTTAAGAACCAGATGATGAGTGAATTGCATGCCAAGCTGGGTTTTCACCATGAAAACTCATCCTCATACTTAGATCCTCAGGCCAACAGACAAATTGAAGCCATCAACAAGGTCCTCAAAACCATGATTCAACTCATGGTGGGGGAAAATAAGACATCCTGGCATCTACAACTTTTCTCTGCTCTCTGGACTTACCGTACTTCCATGAAAACTGCAACTGGGTTCACCCCTTTCTAGTTAGTGTATGGCATCGAAGTTGTTTTACCAATCAAGTGTGAGATTCCATCTCTGAAACTTAAAGTAGAACTCCTACCCCATACTTCTTTCGAAGAAGAACATTTCTTATATCTGACCAAACTGGATGAAACACGTCGTGATGCCTCTCTCGTTAACGAGGCACATCAGAAACGGATAAAAAATCAATACGATAAATCCGTCCATCCTCGGACTTTTGCAGAAGGAGACTTAGTCCTCGTCTATGACCAAGCTCATGACAAACTAGGGACAGGTAAGTTAGAACCTCTGTGGCATGGCCCTTACATTGTGAAATGTGTTCTGCACAGAGGCGCCTACGAGTTAGTCGATTATGATGGAATTTCCCTAGGAGAGCCCTAGAATGGGCTTTACCCTAAAAAGTACTATGCCTAGATCACCTAGCATGTGTACGTTGTACATTATTGTATTTTAGTTTGGTGTGTCTGTTTCTTTCGTGTGCTTGAGTCTTTACCTTTGCCACTCATAACTGTGCCTTGTGTTTTCATGTGCAGATGACATCTTCCTTTCCTATCTTTGTCGGGTTTGCGGATGGCACTAGTCGACACACTCAGAACATTGCTTCGGCAGCATGGGTCATTTACCAATCTGACGAGTTGGTGAGTTCAGGAGGTATTTTCTTAGGACCAGCGACTAATAACATGGCAGAATATCATGTTTTCATCGGACTTTTGAACCAAGCCTCCTCCCTAGGTATCTCTCGTATCATTGTGAACCTAGACTCCCAACTCGTGGTTTGTCAACTCAATTGTATCTACGCTATTCGTAATCCTATCCTACTACGTCTCCACCCACAAGTTCATCATCTTGAATGAATATTTGATTACATCGAATACAAACATATTCCAAGAGAACTCAACAATGTTTCGGATTCATTAGTCAATTACATCATGGATCAGTATCTCGCCCATAGATAAGGTTTCATGAAGGAAAACAAATTGTACATCACATGTAAATTAAAACACATAACATTAAAGACATCATCATTTACAAATATTTTGGCACTGCAAAAACTCAGAACTGTATATATATACATAGTGTGACTGAAAATGTTTTGATTACATCAAAAAAGTATTTAGAAGAGCAAAATTTTGGGTCTTCACACCCATACAACATCGTCCGATAAGTCATACAAAATATACAATCACCAGAGAGACTCTAATCTCTCTGCACTACATTATGCTGAGAATAACATATCACTTCTCGCACTACTCGTCTCAGTAGAGAATTAACATTCTTAGGCACCCCCACAGTGTGTCTCTGTAGATGTAAAGGAACTTCTCTCCTCCGTAGAGAAGGAATGCCCATCGTGAGGCCTTGAAGGTTTTTTTCAACCTCTCGGAGACCTATCACTCATGCCCCTGGATCTACTGCAACCTGAGCACCCCCGCAACGTCCCGGTACTGGTATCTTAGTCGGGCGCACTACTCCCTTGTTTGCATGTTGAAAACAATACATCCATTAAAAACTCTTCTACGTACCCAAAAAAATATACATACATTAAAAACTTAAAACAAAAAACACTAAACAAGGTGTTGCTTAGTCTCTCACCTGACGCATCCCAATATTCCCCCGCTGGTAGAATTAAATCCATGCTCCCGCGAAAGTCCATCTCGGCATATGGAAAGTATTCTATCCAAATATATTGGTGTCTCAGCCAAGCGAAGAAGTCACCGGTGAAACGGAACTCTGACTCTGCCACTAGCCTCGGAGACAGACTAGTCCACTGTTCCATCTGTGGTTCTCCCACTGGTCGTACCACCAATGCAATTTGAGGCTGCATCTGGGGGATGCGCTCTAAGAAGAATGAGACCAAGAAAGAACCATATCTGAACTGTTTCTGCCCCATCCTACATCTCAAAACCTGTTCCTTCACGTTCCGAAGAAACCTTTCACTCTAGTTAAACAATGTTGGCTCCAAACACTGTACACCATAAGCTACCTGTGATCTCGACGCCAGATGTGCGCTAGTGCTTCCTGTCACACTCATGATGGCAAACAAAATAGACTGAAGGGGTAACTCTCTGATATCCTTGATGGGGATTCTAGCCCCCACCAGTCTTTCCCCTGGGACACAATGACGTGCCAGGTACACACCCACTTTCTCAGGAAGCGCCCTCTATCCAGAAAAAGCTATAGGAACCCCTCTTTTCAAGAGGCCAGTCAAGAAATATACATCTTCCAACTCGATGGTTAGAATTTGTGTTCCGATCCGAAACCCTGCTCTGCGACATCCCACAAGTTGATTATGTGCTCAAGCAGAAGGATCTCTTTCTTCATCTTTTGTAGCTTGAAGAATTTTAGAAGGCCACAAGCTCTCAACGCGGCCCGCGTACGAGGACTCCGCAAAGCAGCCAAATCATCGAGCTCATTCTCCCGTTCCTTCCACTCAATCATGGTCGTTGTCGAAATCACCTACAAAAAAATAAAAATAAAAAAAATCATTATTCATTTTTTCGGCAATTTCTTAAGTAATTTAAAAACTTGAAATCTAGTGCCCATACTGTCCAAAAAGGACCACACCCTCTTTTTTATTACTCAATGATCACTACGCAGCAATAAAACGTTTTAAATTAAGATGGTTTTCATAATGGCTGCGTGGGCATATTTTTTGAGTTTCTTATGGATTCCTTAACAAAAATGACCTATCTACTTAAGTATCAAGGCGTTGGCATCTATGTTATCACCCTTTAGAAGTGTTTTTGTAAACAAATGTCTTTTTCCCATTGTTTTCAATAGAGGTCGATTTGATCTTTTTTGGGATGACCTAGGGCTTTGTTTTCTTATTTAAATATTGTTGTGAAAATGAATTTTGAACCATGTAATTGAAAGAGGAGGAAATGAAGATCTACCTGGTCCAAACGACGAGAGAAATGGTCAACCGTAGCTCCGGTATCAAGCAAAACAAGATCCACCTCCAAAATGAGAATCTCCACTTCTACAAATCCTTATGCAAATGAAATGGTAAATGAAGATTTTTCTTGTATTACTATTTATAAATTTCCATTTTTTATAAGGTATAGTTATTTGTGGGTTTCTTTGACAATATAATGGCCTCACTAAACCTCTGGATTGCAGTTTTGACACTACATGTTTCAAAGCAGTTCTGATTGTTTGTTTACCTTGTCACATCTACGAGCATAGTCTTAGTTCGTTCTCAAGCTCGAGAATATGAGAACGCACTGGGTAGACTTTTATCTCTTTTTCGAACCCGTATGGACACACGAAAAAGGAACCCCCTGGAGTCACCTTTAAACTCTTTTCAGACTCTCTAAATATGAAAAGATCGTCGAGTGATCTTGCTTCCTTTCACACTCATTAAAAGGTTCGAAAGGGCATCTTTCGAGTGGTAGTTTATCTCTTTTTTGGCCTCGTGAGACTAACTGTACGAAAAAGGAACTGAGAGATTTCTCTTTTAAGTGTTTTTCTAGACTCTATAATCATGAAAAACCTTCGAGTTTTCTATCTTTGAACTCGCTAAAACAAACATCGACAGGCCCATACGGGATTGAACCCTTACTTCTTCCAGTTCGTTAAACAAAGGAAGAGGAACTTACCAAAGGTAAGTTATATTGAGCATGTGTTACCCTCCTCGATCTCGTTAAATTAAAAAGAGGTACTCGTCTATCTGGATGGGGGGAAATTTGAAAGAAGCAAGCCAAGCAGTTTCTCAAGAACATTACCAAGTAATTCTTAGAGTCACCCTTGAACACGAAACTTTATCTTTTGCACACATTATAATCCGCTGAACCTCTGCATTGAGCCAATCCTTTGAGTTTCTTTCACTCCTCTGGGTCACCCAACGTAAGTCATAGCATCCACTGCATCATCAAGTTTTGGTCCATGTCATGTTTCTGCTGTCGTGCCTCAGTGTTCAAGGGAAGTATCCATCTCGTGAGTCAACCATCACAAATATCTTGCCTCAATACCCATGTCAATCCATGTTCATTTGATCTACCAATTACATCTCTATGTCCATTTCATGTCGTTGATGGCGGATACATCAAGGCCCTCCTTCGACGAGCCTATTCCTGTCGACCTCAACACATTATCTAGGAATTAGACTTAGAAACCAATTAGTACTTTGGGACCTGCATGCCTCAATGGCAGGCCTCCTCATGTCCGACAACAGGTTTACATCATTGATCTTTGATCAGACGATTCCACGGATGTTCGACTCCNTTACATCATTGACCGGTAATCAAGTTGTTTCTGTCATGTTGGACATCAGAACATCTATTCACATGGTTAGATTTGTACTACATCGGGATCGGTAAGAAGACCCTGGGTTGAGTCATCACTTTGATATGTACTTTGCCCAGGTTGCAAGGGAGTTTCTCTTGAACAATGACACATATACTGTTACATAGATCCACTTTGTATTGGTCGTGGCTATGTCTTGTCATCTCGTAGATCCACTATGTATTCTCCGTGCTACGATCAGTTCAATTCATCAGAGTATAGATCCACACTGTATCCTTGGTGGCTATACCTTTTATCAATACAATTATGGATCCGCGGTGTATTTTATGGCAGCCATATCTTGCAAGTCTTGATCACCCAAGCATAGGTATGCCTGCCTTGGGTTTGAAACATGTCATAATATTTGTTGGATTTTTGTGTGCAGCTTCTGTCAGGTTCTCCGCATCTATACCCTTGCTTGAAAGTCTACAAAGCATTTCAGTTATCAGGTCTCATCTTCTAACTTCATACTTTGGGGGGCAATCTGTTACACATCAATATTACTCGCTTTGATAAGTGTCACAAGTGTTGCATGTTGCTCACAAGTGTCGCAAGTGTCAAGAAAAGCATACTTCCATGATGCCTATATCATAATTATGACAACACTAAGGAGACACTTAAAATGTCTCAAACACTTGATTTGAAGGAAGAGGGATGGTTAACTGAAGTTAAGTGCCTCTTGCCACCTGAAAGAATCACTGAATATAGGTTTTTAGAAGAAATCACTCCCCCATATCTCTCTTAGGAGTGCTGGCACTCCCCTAAAGCCTACTAGGGAGCGTTATAGCACTAAACAACCTTGCAAGAGGAGCGCTATTGATTTTAGGAGTGTTGGCGCCCCCCTAAAGCCTACAAGGGAGCATTATAGCGCTCTGATGGCCCCTTTGAGGGAGCGCTGCCTATTCTAGGCAGGAGTTGGTCCGTTGAGGAGAATAAGGAGAAGATCTTTCAATCTTGGAAGGCAGTTGAATTCGAATTCCTAGTTCAGCCATGATCTTAGGGAAGATCCCTGACTCAATGAGGAAAATCATCAACCTACCCTAAAGATACCTCAAGAGGTTAAGCCTCTCTAAACCTATATAAAAAGGCTCTATCATGGTGAAAAGGAGGAAGAATTAGAAGAATGAAACCTATGATCTCATAGGAAACACACAGTGAACTGAAGGAGAGTAATCAGTGAAGTTGTCGTCATCCGGATTGTGGATGTTTTGAGAAAGGGTTAGATACAAAGGATTTGACGAAGCTGTTGCACTCACATCTACAGTTGTAAGTTACTTCTATCATTGTTCTCATCAATATGACACACTTGGCTTGTTTCTTTCTAGTTTTTGTTTGATCTCACATGAACTTGTCTCTAATAGATAGTTCTATTTTCAAGCTAATGTCAGTAGAGTAGGAAGTGGTTGTACTATTGTTTGTCTACAGGGCTTATCGAGGAGTGAAAGATTGGAGCTCAACTCAGAGCGTGCAGGGACGAACGTCGATAAAAGGTACTTCTTTTCTCCTTCCCCCTCATACATGAGTTTATATATATCTAAAAGGAAGTCAGTGTCCATGATAAGTGTCTTCTGTCTTAAGAGTTAAGAGTCTATCTCTCAAGAGGAAATCTACCTGTCCGTAGCGATATTTTCCTTCAACACTTGCACCAAGGTGAAAGTCTGTTAAGCAGGTCGCCATTGTAACTATTTCACCATATCCTAGACCCTTCACGAATTGATCACGCGATGTTGAATTTCATCACCAACTAGTACAATCATCGAGAGAAGTTTTGTTTGCTTGGTCGATTCCTAGATTTTATTAGTGTATGTTGTTTCTTTTTGTTAGTTGGCCCTGGATTTTTAGTGTGTTCTATTATTCTCCACAATTGAGCCTGTAGACGATAAAGGTCTTCGTCGATCACGTAGGATGCAAGGGATTCCTCCGGAAGGCTATCAACCCTTACCTCCTAACCCTCCAGAAGACAACTACCGTAGAGAGGTAGAAAATCAATCTGACATTGGAAGTGTTATTGCTCCTCCGTTAGATAACTCAGAAGGCGCTTTAGTTATGGTTGAAAATCCCACTCCTCACACTACATATATCAATAACCCCTCTCAAACCACTTTTTCTTCATTTAGACTCCCTTGGGAACATCATATATGAAGAGGTCCCATAATTACTGGAGAGAACTTTTACCGAAACATATATGGGATCCACAGAACCAATCTTTGGTGATGAGTATAGGACTCTTGTTCATCCTAGCACCATAGTAGATACCAATCCCACACCTGCTCGTTCTGTATGGAGTACTTCATTAGGACACGATCTCTATGAACATTTTGAATCCTTTTGACAATCCTTTTATCCTCATGACCCTCCTAGTGAAACAAGACCATTCGGTCAAACCATGAATCACCTAGTTGATCAGGTTATTAACCCTACTGTTACACCAACACAAGTCCATCCTAGTGCTGGACTCATCACCTCTACTCATCTCCAAGGCACTTCAATCCCTACCCCCGTTTCTACAAGCTTTTACTCTACAGCTCCACATGTTTCACACAATCCTACTGGGACATCTTTTCACCCAAGAATACAGACCCCTGTTGGCTAAACACAACTGGTTGGAGGGAAACCACCATCTAACGAACCTTTCCCTCCTGGAGGACTACCATTTTATGTCCATCCTACCCCTCCCGAGGGACAGCCCCCTTTTCATGCTCCTCCTAGAGGGAAACCTTCATTTGCCAGTCATACCCCGGTCGTAAATCCATCACTGGCAAGGGGGAAACCTTCGTTTGCTAGAAACCCTTCACAATCCTGGGGAGTATCTTTAGGAGGCACTTTTAGTCAACCCCACATTGGGGGGCACTCATCACATAATCCACTAGGAGGAGTATCAAATCCTGTTCCTTCCGGAACATCTTACGGACAACCTTATCCGAGCGGCATCCCAAACACTACCTGGAGTTCTCTGAGACCACAGTCTTATCCTCCTCATGGGTCTAATGTGTATCCGCCTCCAGGATCTACTCCTTACCATTCTCAAGGGAAAAATGTTTATCAACCTCATGGGAAAGCAAATCACTCGGCCTTTAATGCTTAGAACCCACTAGGTTATGCAAATGTTTCTCATCCATCATTGAATCATGCTTATCCTGGCCAACAACAATCGTATGTAGGAGGACCTACTGGTTACAACTATCCACCTAACCCAGTTTATGGTACTACTGGTGTTCCTATGCCACACCAGTATCATCCGCAAATTAACCGACAGCTACCTTTCCTTGTGACTCTAGATCTCCCCGACTTGTCTCAGTTAACTAATGATCCTATTTTTCATTCACCATTTTGGCCAGTCATTCCAGCTAAACTTCCTTCTGATATTTCAAAATTTGATGGAAAATATGGCGAAGATCTAAACAAACATGTGATGAATTTCCATTTTTGGTGTTCATCAAACTCCCTCATGGATGATTCTGTATGTTTGCGTCTTTTCCAGCGAACACTTACAGGTTCGGCAGCAAAGTGGTATATTGAACTACCACGTGCTTCTTTTCATAATTTCAATTCCCTTGCCATGTCTTTCCTCACGCACTTTCAACTACCTATTCACTATGAGACAGGTACTAAACTCTTGACCTCCCTTCATCAAACTAACTCTGTGCATATCTCTGACCATATTCATGAGTGGAGGCGACGACGAAGGATGATCAAGGTAATCATTCTTGACATATTATTGGCGAAATGGTTTACTAAATCACTTTTACCCCCCGATCACTTGTGATGTCGCTATGGGTGGCGCGGTCACAGAGGAACAACCCATTGCTCGGGCTCAGTACTTAGATTTGGTTTATTCACAATCTGGTACTTTGTATGATTTACTTTCGAATGTTGCTCGAGCTAATACCAATCCATCTAAACCGTCATCCTCATCTCATGCGGATGTTGTTATCGGTTCCGTCAAAACTCAATCTACTTCCCAATCGCTCACACTCTCCTCTACCTCCTCCCAAACTCAGATCTCTAAGGTGAATGTAGTTCAATCTTCCCCTTCACAACAATCCAGAGGTAAGAAGAAGACAAAGAATAAATCAAAAAATAACAGTGAACAACCAAAAAATCAGGCTCAAACACCTGCTACCGAAAAGAAAACACAACGGAAACTGAAATTCCTGTGTATCATTTGTGGTGATGATCACTACACTCGAGACTGCCCACTTTGCAATGAAGTGGCTAAAATTTTCCAAGGAAATTCACAACCCACTGTGCTTACTCAGCCTTTTCCACAACAACAATCCATGGTTGCTCAAACCCCCTCTCCTGGGGGCAGTTCTAGCCATTCTAATGATGAGGCCTCGTTGAGTGCACATATTTATATGTTTAATGGGATTAATTTGACCACTCTCTCTAAGACATATGACACACCAGGTAACCCTGACAAAGAAAAAGACATTAATGGTACCGGTACTTTACCAAATCCATCACCGTCCTCCGTTAGTCTTCCATCGGTTAATCCTCCGTCTGGACCACTTCAGATTGAGAAACCTACGTTTGACTCTATCTTACGCCCTCCTAAGAGCACTATACATAAAGCTACCTTTAATCCTAGTTCACATGCTTCCCAGAACTACAACATTGTTGAATATTTGGCTCAAGCACCATGTGCTATGTCTGCGTTAGAAGTTCTACAGCACTACCCCAGTCAACGTAGAATGCTCTTGGCCACTATTGGTGTTGTTGATCCTGAGTTGTCCAACCATATCATGTTTAACCTGGACAATTATGTGTCTCGACTCTCCCACCAACTTTCTTTCCAAGTTGATGTTGTTGTTCACAATCAACAAATCCACTGAACTATTCTAGATGAGGGAGCCTCAACTTGTCTCATGTCTTTAGCATGTTGGAAAGGTTTAAAATCACCCGCACTTAACAAATCCCCAACGATGTTACACACCTTCGATGGGTGAGGTTTTCATCCCCATGGGCTTTTACAGTCCCTGCCCATCCAATTGGGTGGCAAAACTATTATTGTTAATTTCGAGGTGGTCGATGCTCCCCTCGATTACAACTTGTTACTTGGAAGAAGTTGGTTTTATGCTATGACTGTTGTTGCCTCGTCAGTCTTTCGATGTGTACAATTTCCTCATCAAGGAAAAATTGTCACTGCTGATCAATTGGATTTCTGCACGACCGATGCTCGTGCTCCCGCTACCAAAAATATTCCTTTCTTGGGAGACCACAAGATCACACATGAAAGCATTGGTGTTGGCTTACTAAAAGATTCTAGGCTCATGGGTACCTTCCCTACACCACTTCCACCAACTACACATCACATTGCCACCGTCGATATGATTTTGATCGTGGTTTATCAATCTTTGGAATCATCTGGCCCTTGGATTGTACCTCGTCCGTTGGAATTCGATGCACTAGGTGACATCGTGCCACTTAGTCCAGCCGAAACATCATACGTTTCTATCCAATTTGCTTCTCCCTCGTCAGATGACCAACATCTTTTGGCACCTGACGGTTCCTTGATGCAATCATGGTTGAGTTCCTTGTCATTTGTGATTGATTACATTTCCCCAATTTTTCCCTTGGATGAATCTATCATGGAAATGTTGAGCATTGACGAGCTACCTTGGGATGATAACCATCATCGATCATTTTTTCTTCCCCCTCATGAAGAAATTCAGGTAGATATACAGTCTATCTCCCCTCCTGATGTTGATTTTCTATCATCTCCCATACCTTCGACTTCTGATGATTTGGATCCGGTAGTTGACATGGTGATTTCTTCGGTAGGGCTATTGGAGCCTGATCTCCTTACCCCTATCGCATCCCTCGACATGTGTTCCTTCCAGAGTGATTATCTTCCATCCAGCGAAGATCTCTTGGAAGCCATGACCGAGTTTTGTCCCTTGACATGGTATCCTTCCAGAGTGTTATCCTCTTGGAAGCCATGATCAAGAAGAAGATAAAAGAATGGTTTCTCTTCTCTGTGGAAAGCTCGTTAAAAAATGAAATAGAGGCCATGAGCATATTTTTCTTCTCTGTGGCAAGCTCATTAAAAAATGAAACAACAATATGGGGATCAAATCTATAACCCTGAGCATAGTTCTTTTCCTATGTCAAGCTCATTAAAAAATGAAATAGTCACCTCTCTTGAACCTTCTTTTCATCCACCCTTCTCCTTTTTCTCATCTAGTAGAGAAATTGGTGACAACCTCAACATCGGTGAATGAATTGAATCTTGGAGGGCATCTCTCCAGCCTTTGATGATCATTCTGGAGTTAAGCCACTAGCTTTCAAGCTGGGGGCATACCGAGCTTAGTCTTTGTTCTTTCTCGTGCTCGTAAATACATGAGAATGCATCCGGGTAAACTTTTATCTCTTTTTCAGACCTGTATGGATACACGAAAAATGAACCCCCTGGAGTTGTCTTTAAGCTATTTTCAGAATCTCTAAACATGAAAAGACTGCCAAGTGATCTTGCTTCCTTTCCCACTCATTAAAAGGTTTGAAAGGGTTTCTTTCGAGTGATAATTTATATCTTTTTCAGCTTCGTGAGACTAACATTACAAAAAAGGACAACATTGGAGTCATATTTAAGTTCTTTTCAGACTCTCTAAACATGAAAACATTACCGAGCGACCTTGTTCTCTTCACACTCGTTAAAGTATTTGAAGAAAATGTCTGTTGAGAAATAGTTTATCTCTTTTTCGGTCTCATCAGACTACTTTACGAAAAAGGAATTGAGAGAGTTCTCTTTTAAGTGTTTTTCCAGACTCTATAATCATGAAAAACCTTTGAGTTTTCCATCTTTGGACTCGTTAAACAAACATCGACAGGCCCATACGGAATCGAACCCTTACTTCTTATAGTTCATTAAACAAAGGAAGAGGAACTTACCGAAGGTGAGTTAT
>JASDQU010302470.1:0-13613 GCA_032191745.1 Picea mariana | reverse complement strand
TTGAACACGACACTTTGTCTTTGCGCACATCTTAATCCACTGAACCTCTGCACTGAACCAATCTTTTGAGTTTTTCTTACTCCTTCGGGTCACCCGATGAAAGTCACAGTATCCACTGCATCATCGTGTTTTGGTCCATGTCATGTTTCTGCTATTGTGCCTCAGTGTTCAAGGGAAGTATCTTCCTCGAGAGTCAACCATCACAAATATCTTGTTTCAATACCCATGTCAGTCCATGTTCATTTGATCTACCAATTATATCTCTGTGTCCATTACTTGTTGTTGATGGGGGATACATCAAGGCGCTCCTTCGACGAGTCTATTCCTGTTGACTTCAACACATTATCTAGAAACTAGACTTAGAAACCAGTTAGTACTTTGGGACCTGAATGCCTCAATGGCAGGCCTCCTCACGTTTGACACTGGGTTTACATCATTGATGTCTGATCAGATGATTCCACGGATGTTCAACTTTAGCTCATCCATTCACATTCGTTGGAATGTACTAGGGTACCTTGGGAATCATTGACATCAATGGTGATTTCCCTCGCACTTGTTAACGGTTTACATCATTGACCAGTAATCAAGTGGTTTCTTCCATGTTCGACATCAGGACATCTATTCACATGGTTAGATTCGTATTACATCAGGATCGGTAAAAAGACCCTAGGTTGAGTGATCATTTTTATATGTACTTTTCCCAGGCTACGATGAAGTTTCTCTTGAACAATGACACATATATTGTCACATAGATCCACTTTGTATTGGTCGTGGCTATGTCTTGTCATCTCTTTGATCCACTGTGTATTCTTCATGGCTATGATCAATTCAAGTCATGGGAGTATACATCCACAGTGTATCTTCAGTGGCTATACCGTTTTGTCAATATAATCATGGATCCGTAGTGTATTTTATGGCGGCCATATCTTGCAAGTCTTTATCACCCAAGCATAGGTGTGCCTGCCTTGGGTTTGAAACATGTCATAATATTTGTTGGATTTTTGTGTGTAGCTTCTATCAAGTTCTCTGCATCTACACCCTTGCTTTAAATATTTGTAAAGTGTTTCGACCATCATTCTCTCTTCTGACCTCACACTTTAGGGGGCATTCTGTTACACATGAAATTTGCACACCTAGGTACCTCGCCCTAAGTGTCGTAAAGTGTTGTATAAGTGTATCATACACCTTGACACCATGGAATAACCTATGTCACAATCCCTAGTCAATGTGGAGGAGGGATGTATTACATGAAGGCCAAAATACCAAGGGCACATGAATTATTATTAATATTCATTGAAAATAAATTGATTAAGTGTGAGAATCAAGTGCACATGATTATTATTAATATTCATGAAAAAGAAAGTAATTAAGTGTGAGAATCCACCTCACATTTGGTTTCCTATTTTTTAGGGAAGGTGGAGGATCTCATTGATGGTTGAAATATTTCCTCCTTAAAATCCTTGAGAGATATTTCCTCCCCAAAATCCTTAAGAGATATTTTCTCCCTAAATATCTTAGAGATCCCTTTCTTAGTGGATCTGATGAGATATTCTCTCCATGGTGGTTAAGTCTCCAAATCTTATATAATGAGGGATTTCCATGGAGGAGGGGGAATGGAGATTGAGAATTATACCAGACTTATGATCTCATGTGTGGTATTGAAGGGGGATGGAAAATATTGTGAAGCATCTAACTTATGATCTCATGAGGAAGATGCCATTTGGAAAATCGACATTTTGTGTGTGGACTGTTTAAGAAAGGGTCTGGACAAGGGGAACTTGATGAAGTTGCTGCACTCACATCTATGGTTGTAAGTTTTCTTCATTGTTGTTCTCATTAATATAATATGCTTGGCCTGTTTCTTTCAAGTCTGTGTTTGATCTCACATGAACTTGTCTCTAATAGATAGATATGTTTCGAGTTAATCTCAGTAGAGTAGGAAGCTGGTTGTATCTTTGTTTGTCTACAGGGCTTATCGAGGCGTTTAAGATTGGAGCTCAACTCGGACTGTGCAGGGACAAACATCGGTAAAAGGGTACTTATTTTCTCCTTCCTCCTCACACATTAGGTTATCTAGATCTAAAAGGAAGTTATTTTCCATGTTAAGCACCTTCTGTTTTAAGAGTTAAGAGTCTAGCTCTCAAGAGGAGATCTACCTGTCCGCAAGGAGATTTTCCTACAACAGAAATTGGCGACTCCACTAGGGATCGAATCGAAACTTTCAGTTTTGGTTTTTCTCATAGACCTTGTCTTACCCTTTGTTCGTTTTAGACCGTGTTCACCTCATATGTTTGATTTCATATGCTGATTGAATCCTTATTCCATCACATTCATCTTGATTGACAAAATTTGACTGAGTTTTTGGGTTTTTTTTGACAATTTTATGGGTTTTGAAGCCTGGCGCTCCCCTGCCTATGTTAGCAGAGCACTGGCGCTCACCCTTGGATTTAGACAGAGCATTATAATGCTTTGGTTCCCCTTACACCAGATCGCCAACCTTTCCTATGCAAAAAAGCTTTTCAGAATTGTCTTTTCTGTAGTCCAGCCTCTGTTTTTTCCCGTGCTCAGCTTCTTTGTGCTTCAATGCTTCTTCCTATTGACCTTTGACACTCTGCTTTCTAAGAAATAAGCACTTTGTTGTTCAGATTTTGTGACCTTCTTCCTTATTTTGAGTTTTTCTACTGTTGAGAACTTGGAATCAATCCACTGCTTTCTTCTCTCTTATCCAACTGAGCGGGAACTCTGGTGAAGGGCATCAGAAATCTATGAATCATCTCATTTGGTTCTTTGAGGTCATTTTTCTTAGCATCTTTCTTTTTTGTGAAATTCTTGATTTTCTTTGTTATCTTTTCTTTTCTTTTTGTTTCTTGTTTCAATCATAGCAATAGGGTGTGTTGTTTGTGCGAAATCTACTTATGCTTGTCCAAATCTCCCTGATTTGAAAGGGTAGTTGGCAGGAGAAGTTTTTCATTGAATTAATCATCATTCGCATATAAACAACAAAGATACATCTTAGTCATTGGTTTGCATATTAGAAGTCATTTCTGAAATGTTTCAGTGTTACATTGAATTCGATTGAGAACAAATTGATTGACGACATTCCATATTAGTGTTTGATAGTGAAAATGACTCTTTCTCTTTCCCTTAAATAGGCCTTCATTGAAAAGAAACGATTGCTTATCATCTTTTATGCATGTCTTGGAAATTGAGTCATCATTCCATCACTTTCACTTTCATACACCCTTTGAGTAAAGAACAGCTGTAAAACGAATGCTAATTAAAAATTATCTAGAACATTTTTTTTGTTTTTAGGATCTTCCGCCAATAGTAGACTAGGGTTAGCACTTTGGATTAGGCTGTGAGTACAACTCTCCAAAGTTTTCAAAACAAACATTAGCATCCTGAGGTAGGGAGAGTCAAATCCAATTGTCATATCGATTTTCTGGGACCCCCTTCTCACACAGGGGTTACGCACGAGGTCGCATTCGGGAGAATTACGGAGATTATCCCTCCGTGGTTCAACTGTTTGTAGTGGTCGGATCGTATATTGGGGGTCACTTGAAGGTATACCCACGATTATGTGTGGGAGCCTCTCGGGTTGATTTCAGACTTGTTATCCTGTCCATACGTTTCGAATCAAACTGTTGACTGTACCCACCCAAGGACTCACTGCGAATTGGTGTCTTTAGTTGCCATAATCTTTAGGTACTTACACAAGGTGATGGTGAAGGGAAGTCTCACTGTACCTGAAATAGAGATTGGTCAAACTCACTTGGGCTCCTTGGAGGGTAAATCCACAATTACTGCGTGGAAGCTTGCACCAAGGTGAAAGTCCGTTAAGCAGGTCGCCATTGTAACTATTCCACCATATCCTAGCCCCTTCTCGACTTGATCATGTGACGTTGGATTTCATCACCAACTAGTACGATCATCGAGAGAAGTTTTGTTTGCTTGGTTAATTCCTAGATTTTATTAGCATATGTTGTTTCTTCTTATTAGTTGGCCCTAGATTTTCAGTGTGTTCTATGATTCTCCAAAATTGAGCCTATAGACGATAAAGTCTTCTCCGATCACGTAGGATGCAAGGGCTGCCTCTGGAAGGCTATCAACCCTTACCTCCTAACCCTCCAGAAGACAACTACCGTAGAGAGGTAGAAAATCAATCTGATGTTGGAAGTGTTATTGCTCTTCCATTAGATAACTTAGAAGGCGCTTTGGTCACGGTTGAAAATCCCATTCCTCACACTACATCTGTGTCGGTAACCCCTCTCGAACCACTTTTGCTTCGTTTAGACTCCCTTGGGAACATCATAGACAAAGAGGTCCCACTATTATCGGAGATAACTTTTACCGAAACATATATGGGATCCGTAGAACCAATCTTTGGTGATGGGTATAGGACTCATGTTCGTCCTACCACCACAGTAGATACCAATCCCACACCTGCTCGTTCTGTATGGAGGACTTCATTGAGACGCGATCTCTATGAACATTTTGAATCCTTTCGACAACCCTTTCATCCTCATGACCCTCCTAGTGAAACAGGACCATTCGGTCAAACCATGAATCACCCAGTCGATCAGGTTATTAACCCTACTATTACGCCAGCACAAGTCCATCCTAATTTTGGACTCCTCACCTCTACTCATATCCAAGGCAATTCAATCCTTACCCCCATTTCTACAAGATTTTACTCTACAGCTCCACATGTTCCACACGAACCTGTTGGGACATCTTCTCACCCAAGAATGTAGACCCCTGCTGGCCAAACACAACCGGCTGGAGGGAAACCACCATCTAACAAACCTTTCCCTCCTAGAGTACTACCATTCTATGGTGGGCCTACCCCTTCTGGGGGATAGCCCCCTTTTCATGCTCCTCCTGGAGGGCAACCTCCATTTGCCAGTCATATCCTAGTCGTAAATCCACCACTGGCAGAGGGGCAACCTTCGTTTGCTGGAAACCCTTCACAATCCTGGGGAGTATCTTCAAGAGGCACTTTTATTCAACCCCGCATTGGGGGGCACTCATCTCATAATCTACTAGGAGGAGTATCAAATCCTATTCCTTTCGGAACATCTTACGGACAACCTTATCCGGGTGGCATCCCAAACACCACCTGGAGTTCTCCGGGACCACAGTCTTATCCTCCTCATGGTTCTAATGTGTATCCACCTCCGGGATCTACTCCTTACCATCCTCAAGGGAAAAATGTTTATCCTCCTCATGGGCAAGCAAATAACCTGGCCTATAATGCTCAGAACCCACCGGGTTATGCAAATGTATCTCATCCATCATCGAATCCTGCTTATCCTAGCCAACAACAACCGTATGTAGGAGGATCTACTAGTTACAACTATCCACCTAACCTAGTTTATGGTCCTACTGGTGTTCCTATGCCACACCAGTATCATCCGCAAATTAACCGACAACTACCTTTCCTTGGGACTCTGGATCTCCCAGACTTTTCTCGGTTAACTAATGATCCTATTTTTCATTCACCGGTTTGGCCAGTTATTCCAGATAAACTTTCTTCTAATATTCACAAATTTTACGGAAAATCTGGCGAAGATCCAAACAACATGTAATGACTTTCCATTTGTGGTGTTCATCAAACTCCCTCATGGATGATTTTGTACGTTTTCATCTTTTCCAACGTACACTTACAGGCTCAGCAGCAAAGTGGTATATTGAACTACCACGTTCTTCTTTTCATGATTTCAATTCCCTTGCCATGTCTTTCCTCACGCACTTTCAACTACCTATTCACTATGAGACGGGTACTGAACTCTTGACCTCCCTTCGTCAAACTAACTCTGTGCATATCTTTGACCATATTCATGAGGGGAGGCAATGACGAAGGATGATCAAGGTAATCATTCCTGACATATTATTGGCAGAATGGTTTATTAAATCACTTTTACCCCCGATCGCTCGCGATGTCGCTATGGGTGGCGTGGTCACAGAGGAACAAGCCATTGCTCGGGCTCAGTACTTAGATTTGGCTTATTCATAATCTAGTACTTTGTATGATTTGCTTCTGAATGTTGCTCAAGCTAATACCGATCCATCTAAGCCGTCATCCTCATCTCATGCGGATGGTGTTATCGGTTCCGTCAAAACTCAATCTACTTCCAAATCGACCACACTCTCCTCTACCTCCCCCAAAACTCAGATCTATGAGGTGAATGTAGTTCAATCTGCCCCTTCACAACAATCCAGAGGTAAGAAGAAGACAGAATAAATCAAAAAATAACATTGAATAACCAAAAAATCAAGTTCAAACACCTTTTACCAAAAAGCAAACACAACGAAAACTGAAATTCTCGTGTATCATTTGTGGTGACGATCACTACACTCAAAACTGTCCACTTCGCAATGAAGTGGCCAAAATTTTCCAAGGAAAGTCACAACCCGCTGTGCTTACTCAGCCTTTTCCACAGCAGCAATCCATGGTTGCTCACACCCCCTCTCCCGGGGGCAGTTCTAGCCATCCTAATGATGAGGCATCATCGAGTGCACATATTTATATGTTTAATGGGATTAATTTGACCACTCGCTCTAAGACATACGACACACCAAGTAACCCTGACAAAGGAAAATACACTAACGGTACCGGTACTTTACCGGATCCATCACCGTCCTTCGTTAGTCCTCCATCGGTTAATCCTTTGTCTGGACCACTTCAGATTGAGAAACCTGCATTCAACTCTATCTTACGCCCTCCTAAGAGAACTATACGTAAAACTACCTTTAATCCTAGTTCACGTGCCACCCAGAACTACAACATTGTTGAAGATTTGGCTCAAGCACCATGTGCTATGTCTGCATTAGAAGTTCTACAACACTGCCCCAGTCAACGTAAAACGCTCTTGGCCGCTATTGGTGCTATTGATCCAGAGTCCTCCAACCATATCATGTTTAACCTGGACAATTATACGTCTCGACTCTCCCACCAACTTGCTTTTCAAGTTGATGTTGTTGTTCACAATCAACAAATCCACCGAACTATTCTGGATGAGGGAGCCTCAACTTTTGTCATGTCTTTAGCGTGTTGGAAAGGTTTAAAATCACCTACACTTAACAAATCCCCAATGATGTTATGCGCCTTCGATGGGCGAGGTTTTCATCCCCATGGGATTTTACAGTCCCTACCCATCCAATTGGATGGCAAAACTGTTACTATTGATGTCGAGGTGGTCGATGATCCCCTCGATTACAACTTGTTACTTGGAAGAAGTTGGTTTTATGCTATGACTGTCGTTGCCTCGTCGGTCTTTCGATGTGTACAATTTCCTCATCAAGGAAAAATTGTCACTATTGATCAGTTGAATTTCTCCACGACCGATGCTTGCGCTCCTGCTACCAACAATATTCCTTTCTTGGGAGACCACAAGATCACGTATGAAAGCGTTGGTGTTGGCTTACTGAAATATTCTATCCTCATGGGTACCTTCCCTACACCACTTCCACCGACTACACATCATATTGCCACCGTCGATATGATTTCGACCGCGGCTTATCAATCTTTGGAATCATCTGACCCTTGGATTGTACCTAATCCATTGGAATTTGATGCACTAGGTGACACCGTGCCACTTAGTCCAACTGAAACATCATACGTTTCTATCTAATCTGCTTCTCCCTCATCGGATGACCAACATCTATTGGCACTTGACGTTTCCTCGATGAAATCACAATTGAGTTCATTGTCATCTACACTCGATTACATTTCCCCAATTTTTCCCTCAGATTAATCTATCATGGAAATGTTGAGCATTGACGAGCTACCTCGGGATGATAACCATCATCGATCCTCTTTTCTTCCCCCTCGTGAAGAAATTTGGGCAGATATACAGTCTATCTTCCCTCCTGATGTCGATTTTCTATCGTCTCCCATGCCTTCGACTTCCGATGATTTGGATCCGGTAGTTGACATGGTGATATCTTCAATAGGGCTATTGGAGCCTGATCTCCTTACCCCCGTCGAGACCCTCGACATGTGTTGCTTCCCGAGAATTTATCTTCCATCCAACGAAGATCTCTTGGAAGCCATAACCGAGTTTTGTCCCTTGACATGGTGTCCTTCCAGAGCATTCTCCTCTTGGAAGCCATGATCAAGAAGAAGCTACGAGCATAGTTTCTCTTCTTTGTGGCAAGATCGTTAAAAAATGAAATAGAGGCCTTGAGCATAGTTTTCCTCTCTGTAGCAAGCTCATTAAAAAATGAAACAGCAATCTGGGGATCGAACCCGGAACCCTGAGAATAGTTCTTTTCCTATGTCAAGCTCGTTAAAAAATGAAATAGTCACCTTTCTTGAACCTTCTTTTCATCCACCCTTCTCATTTTTCTCATCTATAGAGAACTTGGTGACATCCTCAAAGTCGGGGAATGAATTGAAGCTTGGAGGGCATGTCTCCAACCTTTGATGATCATTATGGAGTCAAGCCACTAGCTTTCAAGCTAGGGGCAGAGTACCGAGCTTAGTCTTTGTTCTTTCTCGTTCTCGTAAATACATGAGAATGCATACAGGTAAACTTTTATCTCTTTTTCGGACCTATATGAATACACGAAAAAGGAACCCCCTGGAGTCATCTTTAAGCTCTTTTCAGACTCTCTAAACATGAAAAGATTGTCGAGTGATCTTGCTTCCTTTCACACTCGTTAAAAGGTTTGAAAGGGCGTCTTTCGAGTGATAATTTATCTCTTTTTCGACCTCGCGAGACTAACATTACGAAAAAGGACAATAATGGAGTCATCTTTAAGTTCTTTTTCAGACTCTCTAAATATGAAAAACCACTGATTTTACCTTCTCTGGACTCGTTAAACGATCATACATTGAAGGGCCCATATGGGACCGAACCCTTACTTCTTCCAGTTCGTTAAACAAAGGAAGAGGGACTTACCGAAGGTGAGTTATATTGAGCATGTGTTACCCTCCTCGAGCTCATTAAATTACAAAGAGGTACTCATCTATCTAGATGGGGGAAAAATTGAAGGAAGCAAGCCAAGCAGTTTTTGAGAACATTACCAGTAACTCTTAGAGTCGCCCTTGAATACGGCACTTTGTCTTTGCACACATATTGATCCATTGAACCTCTACACTGAACCAATCCTCTGAGTTTTTTCTTACTCCTTTGGGTAACCCGACGAAAGTCACAGTATCCACTGCATCATCGTGTTTTGGTCCATGTCATGTTTCTGCTATTGTGCCTCAGTGTTCAAGGTAAGTATCCATCTCAAGAGTCAACCATCACAAATATCTTGTTTCAATACCCGTGTCACTCCATGTTCATTTGATCTACCAATTACATCTTTATGTCTGTTTCATGTCGTTGATGGGGGATACATTAAGGCTCTCCTTCGATGAGTCTATTCCTGTCGACTTCAACACATTATCCAGGAAATAGACTTAGAAGCCAATTAGTACTTTGGGACCTGCATGCCTCAATGGCAGGCCTCCTCACATTCGACAGTGGGTTTACATCATTGACCTCTGATCGGATGATTCTACGGATGTTCAACTTCAGCTCATCCATTCACATTCGTTGGAATGTAATAGAGTTCCTTGGGAGTCATTGACATCAATGGTGACCTCCCTCGTGCTTGTTAACGATTTACATCATTAATCGGTAATCAAGTGGTTTCTGCCATGTTCGACATCAGGACATCTATTCACATGGTTAGATTCGTACTACATAGGGATCGGTAAGAAGACCCTGGGTTGAGTGATCACTCCGATATGTACTTTGCCCAGGTTGTGACGGAGTTTCTCTTGAACAATGACACATATACTGTCACATAGATCCACTTTGTATTGGTCGTGGCTATGTATTTTCATCTCGTAGATCCACTTTGTATCCTTCGTGGCTACGATCAATTCAGGTCATAGGAGTATAGATCCACACTGTATCCTCAGTGGCTATACCTTTTATCAATATAATTATGGATCCGCGGTGTATTTTATGGCGGCCATATCTTGCAAGTCTTTATCGCTCAAGCATAGGTATGCCTACCTTGGGTTTGAAACATGTCATAATATTTGTTGGATGTTTGTGTGCAGATTCTACCAGGTTCTCCAAGTTCATACTCTTGCTTTAAATATTTGTAAAGTGTTTCAGCCATCATTCTCTCTTCTGACCTCACACTTTAGGGGGCATTCTATTACACATGAAATTTGCACACCTAGATACCTCGCCCTAAGTGTCGTAAAGTGTCATATAAGTGTCACATACACCTTGACACCATGGAATAACCTATGTCACAATCCCTAGTCAATATGGAGGAGGGATATATTACATGAAGGAAAAAATAGCAAATACACATGAATTATTATTAATATTCATGGAAAATGAATTGATTAAGTGTGAAAATCAAGTGCACATGAATTATTATTAATATTTGTGAAAAAGAAAGTAATTAAGTGTGAGAATCCACCTCACATTTGGTTTCCTATTTTTTAGGGAAGGTGGAGGATCTCATGGATGGTTGAAATATTTCTTCCTTAAAATCCTTGAGAGATATTTCCTCCCCAAAATCCTTAAGAGATATTTTCTCCCTAAATATCTTAGAGATCCATTTCTTAGTCGATCTGACGAGAGATTCTCTCCATGGTGGTTAAGTCTCCAAATCTTATATAATGAGGGATTTCCATGGAAGAGGGGGAATGGAGATTGAGAATTATACCAGACTTATGATCTCATGAGTGGTATTGAAGGGGGATGGAAAATATTGTGAAGCATCTAACTTATGATCTCATGAGGAAGATTCCATCTGGAACATCAGCATTCTGTGCGTGGACTGTTTAAGCAAGGGTTTGGACAAGGGGAACTTGATGAAGTTGTTGCACTCACATCTATGGTTGTAAGTTTTCTTCATTTTTGTTCTCATTAATATAATATGCTTGGCCTGTTTCTTTCAAGTCTGTGTTTGATCTCACATGAACTTGTCTCTAGTAGATAGATCTGTTTCAAGTTAATCTCAGTAGAGTAGGAAGTTGTTTGTATCTTTGTTTGTCTACAGGGCTTATCGAGGCATTTAAGATTGGAGCTCAACTCATACTGTGCAGGGACAAACACCGGTAAAAAGGTACTTCTTTTCTCCTTCCTCCTCACACATTAGTTTATCTAGATCTAAAAGGAAGTTAGTGTCCATGTTAAGCACCTTCTGTCTTAAGAGTTAAGAGTCTAGCTCTCAAGAGGAGATCTACCTGTCTGCGGGGAGATTTTCCTACAACACTAAGGTCTCCACTTGGAATTCATGTATAATTAAACTCCTCCTACTCAAAGCATATGTAACCTTGTTAGTTGTTCCGGCAATATGTTTAATAACAAAAGTAAAATTCTGCATAAATTCTACCCATTTAGCATGGTACAGGTTGAGGTACAGGTTGGTGCATGGTTTATGCACTTGTTTATAGTACAGGCTGATTACAGGCTGTTTGGTACAGGTTGGTGCATGGTTGATGCAATTATTTATGGTACAGGTTTATTGGTACAGGTTTACAGTAGTATATCTCACAGTGATAGTGTGACAGTGGTTCCATCATTCTACTATTATTTCAGGGTGGTTGGATGGGGAAAGGACATGTGGTTGTAGCCGAAAAACATAGGGGTTTGTATCCTCCTTCTGGTTGTAGCCAGAGAATTGGGGAGTTGGAGCTTCCTTCAGGTTGTAGCCTGAGAAACTAAGGGGTTGGAGCCTCCTTCCAATTGCAGCTGGAAAACAAAGGAAGTTGGTGCTTCCAATGAATGTAATTCTTAAAGACATATAAGAAAAAACATTTTGTGCTTTTCTCCCGCTTTGGGTTTCCATGTAAAAATATCGGTGTACTGTCTAGCGCATCCTTATAAATATGAATGATAAATCGAAGAAATCAGTCTGATTAAAATAAAATAAAAATAAGTTATTGCGGAAATGAAAATCCATTAAAATATTTAAAGGTAGATCCAAACTAACGTAAGGATGCAATGTTATCTACAGGTTCATTACAGCGTGAATGAAGGACATGGTTAACTCTTCCAGCCCAATGCACACAATGCCCAATCCACCCACCAAATGGGAGGACAATCTTATGGAAACTATTTTAGCAACACAATCTTCACGTTGTTCGGGTTTATCTAGAATGGAGAAAGATCACGCATTGGTGCAGTAGGTTCTCCATGTACCCATGAGGGTTTTCCATCTTATAATTACAGTCTCGTTGTAATGTATATAACAGTTAAAAGTTACTGCGCGTTACCCTTGAACCAAGGATGATGGCGGATTAAACTAAATCCCAGCAAAAACATTTAAAATAAAAAAAAGGGGTGAGGGTACAGATCCTCCAAGATAGAGATTTAATGACAGTCACCAATGTCTTGTATGCATGTGGAAAAATCCAAGTAGGTAAGCGAAAAAAAAAAATATCAGAGCCACCATGATTTACCGAGAGCAAGGAACTATTTTTTGAAGGAGAAGTGTCCGAACAATCCATACAGAAGTGAGATCTATGGCTGCAACCAGTGTACAAGATCTACAATGGATTTCAAACAAGCAAATCGAAACCTGTAGAGACTGGGATGAGTTTCAATTTTTTTAGTGATCTATAAGACCAAGCCACACAAATTCCTTCTAGAAGGTCCTATCATTACACTAGAGTTTATAAGGGACTCCAATTTCGTTTGGGAAAATACAAGTAATTGAAATATTGTCCTGCAAATTAGAGGCAACAATCAAGAATATTTGGCCTTGTAAAATAAATATCTAAAGGCAACATTTTAATTGTTTAACAACCCTAAAAAGGAATTCCCCAATGGAAACGAGAAAGTAAAAAAAAAAAGATTTTCAAGGTAGAGAGCGAACCGAGGTTCCAATACTTAGTCGAGAATCAATGGGCATCACATTCCATAATCCCTTCATTACTCCAATCCATCAAGGCATTGTTGATCAATAACAAAAATCCATTATAACTTGTAGAAGACGCTGAACATACATACAATAAAAACTTAATATACTGTAAAACTCAATAATATTATCGTAACTGGCGACGAAGATAACTCGGAGATCCTCCCCCGCGCTTGTGCTCCATCCAGCGCCTTGCTTGTTAACTGTGAAGACTTCACCGGTATCTCCCATCCAACGCTAGGGGTACTCTTCTTCCCCCTTAGCCCCCCAAGCCGCAAAGGGGCCACACACACAAACCAGAGAAAAGATAGCTCCCAGCTCGCCTCACAAGATCAAGCTACCACTCTCTATTCGAGCTAGGTATCCCAACTCTCACAAGAAAAATAAGTCAAGAAAAATAGGGTAACATAACCTTACACATACTAGTCGTGATCCATTCCTCTTCTCTACCATTTATTTTATAGAGTTCTATTAGTGACCTGTTATCCCTGATCCGTAGGGTTAACTAGGAGATCATGTCTCGAGGCCCACAGGTCCTAGACATGGAGTACCGAGAGCAAGATTGACCTGAGCATGGCCCTGGAGGGCCCATCCTTATTCTTCTTCGGCAGATTTGTCCTATCAAGCAGCAGCAACATCCATCACCATCGGCTTGGACTTGCATTAGAGAATACTCTTGCTCCATGAGGTAATTGGTCCAGGTATCATGGTATGTGTCATGTTTGATC